>JAKUCV010001073.1:0-29763 GCA_028386065.3 Turnera subulata | reverse complement strand
GTGATGGGCATGTTGATGCCGGTTTGATTGGGATGTTGATCCCTGAGTTTGATATTGGGATGTTGATCCCGGGTTCTTTTTGATCTGGCACCAGGAACAGGTTGATAACCTGGTACGACCCTAGCTTATCCGTGACGGGGCCCGGTAAAGATAAAATTGGATAATTGGATTTTATTGAGTCTTTTTGGTCTTGGACCGGGATTTGGGTCCAGCCTTTCGATTTGGTATGTATTTGGTGGTTTTTGGCTGTTGTGCTTGCCTTGAGTAATTTTTAGTGTTCATACTGTTGGTCTTTCCATTGTCGTGAGCACTTCGGACTCACCCCTCACCTGCGGGCTTTCATCCCGTAGGATGAGTTGTTCATTATACAGGTTGATGCATTCCAGACAGGCTGTGACGTTTCCCTTGGACGGGCTTGGATCCATAGTCTGCATGTGCCGCATACAGTGTTAGTTATTTAAAGTCTTCCGCTGTGCATAGTTTTTCTATTATTGGGCCATTGGGCCGATTTTATTATTATTGATGTTTATTATTATGGGCTGTCGAGCCCGAGTTATTGTGGTTCACACTGTATGCTGGTTTCATTTTTGATTGGGTTGTCACAGTTCCGGCTCGTGTTTACTGTGTACGGTAAATACGGGTCGGGGCGTTTCAGCATTATTTTACTCTATTGCTTGCTGTTTGTGTATTACTTATGCTGGCGTACTTTACTTGTTTTGTGCCTGCATTTCTGTTTTCTGTCATATGATCCTTTGCTGCAAACTTTGAGTTAGTTAGGGTGTGTTTGGAAAACTATGCTCAGAATAGGTTTTCAGTTCTCATTGTTTTTAAAAACTCAAAGAACTTTTTTGGGTAAAAAAATTGGATTGTTTTGAAAAAAGCCTTCCCAGAAAAGGGTTCTGTGAGAAGCAAAATGTGAGAACAAAAATAAAAGAGGTTTTCACGCTTCTGTGAAAACTCACTGTAACAGCCCGGGTAAAATTTTTGATTTTACCGGGACTGTAAAAGTCTTTTTATCGTGATTTACTGTTGAATTAATCTTGGGTAATTAATTCAAGGTAAATTGGGAGTCGTTTTTCGAAACCGAGGGTTTTCCCGCGCTCGTGATTTTTCCGTGGATTTTTTGGGCCTAAGTTGGTATTTTTCGGGTCCCGAAATTCTCAGAAAAATCACACCGGAAAATAACTAAGGGGGTATCGGTTATTTTCTGGTCCGGACCGGACTCGCTTCAATAATGCAGACAAGCTGCATTATTGATGAATCACAGGTTCACAGTAAATTCACCGTTATAAAAAGAAAGCAGAGGAGAAGGAGAGGAAGAGAAGGAGAGGAGAAAAAAAGAGAGAAAAGGAGAGGAAAAAGTAAAAGAGGGAAAAAGAAAAAAAAAAGAGAGAGAAAGAAAAAAAAAGAAAAGAAAAAGGAAAAAAAAAGAAAAGAAAAAAAAAAATAGAAAAAAAGAAAACAGAAACAGAGAGGAAAAAGAGAAAAAAAAAAGAAAAGGGAAAAAAAATAATAGAAACAGAAAATGAAAAAAAGGAAGGAAAATCAGAAAAATAGAGAAAAAGGAAAGAAATAATACAGAAAAAGAAACAAAAAAAGGAAAAAAATGGGATGAACAGTGCGTCACCCCGGCCTCCCCATGGTTACTGTTCACCTGGGCACGATCGGCGCCGCCTCTCCACACACCGCCGCCACCATGGCCCATGACACGCCGTCGCCGACTGAACCCCGCCTCCTTCGCTCGTTTCCGCCGCCGGACGCTCCCGCTAGAGGCGTTGACCCGGCGGAGAACCCGCAGATCCGTCTTCCTCTGCGCCCGTCGCTTCTGCCGTCGTCGCCGTGCCCTCCCTGCTGTCGTTCCAGCGTCGCCGCCTCACACCGCGCCTCGTGACATCTTCCTCGCGCTGCGTCGCGCCGCCTACCGACGTTCCTAAGGTGAGACCCGATTGGTTTGGGCGGGTCACGGCCGGGTCGAGACCTTGGATGGGTTGCACAGCCGGATCCTTTCTTTCTTTTTTTTTTAAATAATAATATATATATAATTAATTTCTGTTAATTAATTTCTGGAAAAAAAGGTAAATATTATTTTGGAAAATTATATGTAATAATCTGGGTTAGGGTTTAGATTTGATTCTTCAAATTTAGATAATTATGTTTTGTTTGAAAATTATTATTATGGTTAGTTTGAAAAATATATATATACCTTGAAAATATTTTCTGGAAGTTATAATTATATGTTATTATTTCTCTGGAATACAGTATGTATATGTTATTATTCTTGGAAAATATATATAGGTATATTTCTGAAATATATATATTTATGTTGAATTATAAATGTTGGGAAATATTTTGTCTTAGGAAATAAAAATGTATATATATTAAATTGTATTTATTTTCAGAGTAAGTTTTTATGATTATATATTTTCTGGGAAATAACATATAGCATATGATTAGTATATATATATTTTTGGTAAATGACAATATTTGGTAATTATATTATGATAAATAGTTTTATTAAAAATGTAATATTTTAGAAAATAAATGTATATATATGTTATCTTTTTCAGAAAATTATGTTGATTATAATTTTAGAAAATTATAATTATTTTATGAAAATATATTTTGAAAAGAGTTTTAATTAAAGTATGGTACCGAAATTATATTCGGATATACGTACGGTAAAATATTTTCGGTAAAAGATAATAATAAAGGGTATGAACCGGGATGGGATTATTTCGCAGTATTGGCATCATAGTATACCGATTATGTGCATTTATGTGTATATATGGTTTTGTGATATAGGTTTGGATATCGGGCAGTTTCCCGAGGAGCCGGCGTCGGACCGGTCATTATTTCCGGAGTTGAGTAATCGGCCAAGTTGAGGATGGATTTCCTTCAATATGTGCCTATATTACTCGGTTATTGTGTTTTGTTGGTTATTGCTATGTTGCTTGTTGCATAAGCTGTGGTTTGGTTCGGGATGTTTATCCCAGTATTGTGATTGGTTTTTGGATGTTTATCCTTGCGTCTTTTTAGTTTAAGAATAATGGGTTAATTAATAATAAATTGAGACAAGGATGTCGATCCTTGGTATTTTGGATGGGATGTCTATCCCGGTATTTTGGTTAGGGTTGCCGATCCCTGTGATTTGATTTTAATGACGGTATTATAATTGTCACGTGGTAAGTAGTGGTACGACCGGATGGTTTGAGACTGTTTTGTGGTGGCCATGATCTGGGTTACTTGTGATGGGCATGTTGATGCCGGTTTGATTGGGATGTTGATCCCTGAGTTTGATATTGGGATGTTGATCCCGGGTTCTTTTTGATCTGGCACCAGGAACAGGTTGATAACCTGGTACGACCCTAGCTTATCCGTGACGGGGCCTGGAAAGATGAAACTGGAAAATTGGATTTTATTGGAGTCTTTTTGGTCTTGGACCGGGATTTGGGTCCAGTCTTTCGGTTTGGTATGTATTTAGCGCTTTTTGCCTGTTTTTGGACTTGAGTAATTTTAGTGTTCATATTGATGGTCTATCTTTCGTCGGTGAGCACTTCGGACTCACCCCTCACCTGCGGGCTTTCATCCCGTAGGATGAGTTATTTGTGGTACAGGTTGGATGCATGCCAAACAGGCTGCAGCGTTATCCCTTGGTCAGGGCTTGGATCCATAGTTTGCATCAGTGTCGCATATAGTGTATTGTGAGTTGTTTAAGTCTTCCGCTGTGCACTGCTTTTACTATTATTGGGCCATTGGGCCGGTTTTGTTATTTATGATGTTTCCTATTTTGGGCTGTTGGGCCCGAGTTTCTATTGTATACACTGTATGCTGGGCTTGATTTTGGTTGAGTTGTCACAGTTCCGGCACGTGTTTACTGTGTACGGTAAATACGGGTCGGGGCGCTTCACTCACGGTGGTAGGCTTGTAAATACTTCATAAAATATTTCATTAATGGTATTTTTGTAATTAATGAAACATCAATAATAATATAAATATTTGCATTTACTCTCATTATTTTTTCCCTAACCTACTTCATTTTCTCTCCTTCCACCAGCCTCCCTCGTTGCTCCTCTCTTTATCATAAAAACCTCCACCTTCCTCATCAACATTCTCCACTCTCTACTGCCTCAAACTGCGGTGCTGGAGGCAAGTTCGTCCGTGTTAAAGAAACGGCAACAAAGCGGGAGATCATAATGGCTACCAACGCCTGGCGAAGAGATACCATTCAAATCTACAACGTCTACGATGTCAGATCCTGCGACAAGGGCGATCTATTACTGTCGGCAATGGCAGCCAAGAATTAGAGGTGGAACTTGGAGATAATACCGTGCAGGAAAATATTGATCTAAATTTCTTCCTCTTTATTTTTTATTTTGCATAGATAAAGAATAAAAAAAGCAAAATCATTTGTTGTCTTCATATAAAAAATTTCCGTTGTTGAGCTGTTCTTATTTTAAAATTTTCCTTTATCCACCGAAAGGATTGTGAGCAAAATTATCGATGTAAATAGTGAATTTTTGGTTGAGAAATTGTATAGAACAAAATATTTTCAGAGTATTTATTTTGTTCTTCATTAGTGTTATTTATGAAATTCATGTCCTCTCATCTAACTGGAAAAAAAAGGGACAGCAATTCCAAGTTAAAAAGAAATATCAATTCAAATCAAATCTCTATCTTGATTTTGTTTTTAAATTATTATATATATTCTAATTATTTTATCAAATAAATAAATATATTAATATATTCTTAATCTTTATAGTTCGTAAATAGTTTTTACATTTATTTCTACAAAACAAGTTTTGTATTTTTAATTCTTTAAAACTGTCTTAAAGAACACAATACCCAAATGAGTTTTCAACATTCCAAATACTTTGAGAATAGTTTTCTATTCTTAATCTTCAGAACAGTTTTCAAGAATTAAAAATACAAAATACTCCCAAACACACACTTATCTTTTCGACAACTACTTTCTAATCGAAATCGTTTTCATCAAAAAAAAAAACGAATCGCCACCTAGGAAGGTGACCTCCACCCCATTCACGTCATGCAATTCCCATAGGTTGAACACCCCTTCTGTATTTCTGGGATCCTTCAACACAATAGTCGGACACCGAGATATCTAACTCAAGGTATTAGATGTGGGGATAAAGGTGATACCTGGGGTGTAGGGATGATCGTTGTGCTCCACCTTTTCACCGTCCGCTGCTACATTCATGGTACCTCCTTTCACAACCTGGGCAAAGGACCTGTCTGACCTTGTATCTTTGCCATATCGCTGCCCTATCTCGCCGCCCTTTTCCTTCCCCCTAGAGACTTGTTTTCTCAGTCTTGCCATATTTGCTCTCTGCAGCCCCGTTTCAGCTTGTACTTGGTTAACATCTAATAACAACCTGTTCACCTTGATGTTGCTTTTAAACCTCACAAATCCAAAATGCAATTACTTGTCTAGGTCTGTTTATTGGGCATGTAAACATCTAGAACCTTATCATATTTGGACAAGATTTTGTATATATCAACTGGTGTCCAGAATTCAGACAAGTTCTCCACGTACAAGCTATACGCCTGACCATTATCGATGGCAGTTTGCACCTGTTAATGACTCCATTTAGAGAAGAAAGGTTTCTTTGTACTGACGGGTGTGGTCGGAGGTTGTTTTGGGTTAGGGTTTGCAGTACCATTAGGGTGTGGTGGAGTGGTGCGTGAGGCGTCGTTGATCCGATGAGGTACTGGTGTATCTGTGTGTATAGGGTTTGTGTTTATGGGTAAGGTATGGGGTTGTTCACCTGATGCTCGTTCATGGGGATTCCTTGCCGACGGGAGGTCGGGGACGTGGGTTGAGTTGAGAGCATCGCTATAAGGCCTAAAGTAAGTTACAACTAGTAAAGCAATATTTCTATATTTCAACAGATGGTTTGTGCTTTGAAGACCAATGGTGAATTAGTACGTGATATACTGATATGAATATTAATAATGAACGAAATTTTGTAAAAAGAAATGGTAGTTTTGGTTTGGAAGATTCTACATCTAAGTAGTAAGAAAAAGACATCATATAACTCAAAATGTCAACGTATGTAGGAGTTATATGTGATATAATTTCTCGTTAACATTAGTTTTGCATCGTCAATTGCAACTTTGAAAAAAGCTTATTATTCCCCTTAGCTACACGACAACTTAAGCAGTCCAATGCAAAACTTATTTATTTTTGACCCTAAACTTATGTATTACATAATTTAAATAAGAAGGCGAACAAAAGCAATTTGATCATTATTACAAGAATATATCTTTTATTAGCATGAGATCATATATTTTTCGAAATTGAACGCCTCTAAAATCTACCCTTGATCTTAAAAGAAAAAGAAAAAGTACCGCAACAAAGATAATTTTTAACACTTGTGAAACACCTAATTGAACATATCAGAGTGCGAATATCATGGAACGTGAGGGGCATTGGCTCGTCGGCCAAGCAGTGTGCAAATAGGGAGTTAGTGAAGTCTAAGTCGGTAAAGTTTCTGTTTCTCTGCGAAATAAAATGTTCTAGTTGGTCTCAGGTGGAGTATGGAAGAATGTGAGGCAGAGGTGTTTTCGAATTTATAGAGGTAGGGGCGGTGGGCAGTTCTTGGGGGATGACTCTTTTTGTGGGATGCATCATTCTTTAGTTATTACAGATAAGAGAGTGGATGGTATTGGAAAACAATAGAGGGTCATGTTACAGGAGGAAGCCGTATCTTAGTGTGCGAGGTTTATGGCCACTCTTGTGTGGAAGAGAGAATAAGCCTTAGGAAAGAACTGTCAGTTATGCTACGGGGTGTAGGGTCACCATGCCTCATTGTGGGTGACTTTAATGAGAAACTCCTGCCGAAGGAGCGATTGAGTCGCATGATTTGCATAAGGGAGTCCAGAGCTCTTGCCGAGCTAATTAATTCGCTAGAGTTATATGAGGTGGAGTTGAAGGATAGAAGGTTCACTTGGGGGATGTCTCTCGCTGCAACTAGGATAGACCGGGCCCTTTTTTGATCCAGAATGGTTCAGTATTTTCTCGTTGATTTCTTTGAAGGCAGGCAATAAGGGAGGGTCTGATCACTGCCTTTTGATTTTGGCGCAGAATAAAATTAATTGGGGACCTAGACCCTTTGGGTTCCTAAATTGTTGGTTGTTGTCTAATGAATTTGAAGGAGTGTTGCAAAGGTCAGGGGAGGAAGCTTGTGCCAAATTCCACAGTCGGTTCTACTTGATTAAAAAGCTGGGATTCCTAAAACAAGCATTGAGGCCATGGAATGCTAATGACTTTAACAATATTGAGAAGTCTATTAAGGAGTTAACCAAAAAGATTCATGATTTGGATTTGGTAACTGATCAGAGACTTTTGTCCAGAGAAGAAAGAATCACGATGGCTAAGAAGAAGAGTGATATATTCTCAAGAAAAAGGCAAAAGTAGTGCTTATGCAGGCAGAAGTCTAGGGTTACGTGGTTGAGATTAGGCGATAAGAACACAAAGTTCTTTCATTTGATGGCATGTAACAAAGGAAGGCGGAATGGTATTCAAAATCTCATTGTTGATGGAAGTGTAATGGAGGAACCCGAGGCCATTAAGGTGGCTACAAAAAAATTTTTAATGGGATTATTTAAGCATACTCCGGTCAATAGGTTTAGTACAGGTTCTCTACAGTTTAATCAGTTGAGGGAAGAACAAAGGGTGATGATGGAAGTTCCATTTACGAAGGAGGAAATTAAAGGAGCAGTATTGGATTGTGACGGGGACAAAGCACCGGGTCCTGACGGGTTTACCTTTGCCTTTTATAGGAAGGCTTGGGAGTTATTTTCGCATGATTTGTTAGACTTGTTCAATGAGTTTTTTCAGTCCGGAAGCCTTCCAAAAGGCGTTAACTACGCTTTTCTTACGTTGATTCGAAGAAAGTGGATGCAAAGACCTTATATGAATTCAGACCCATTAGTTTGATCCATAGTACTTACAAGGTAGTGGTGAAAGTTCTAGCAAACCGACTGAAGAGTGTGATGCCATCCCTCATTAGTAAAAATCAGTATGCATTTATTGTAGGAAGACTCATCTTGGATTGTGTTCTTACAGTTTCTGAAATTGTTCATTTGATTAAAAAAGCAAGGGGTAGGGCAATGCTTTGGAAGATTGATTTTCAAAAAGCATACGACTCCGTTTCATGGGCCTTTCTTATAGAAATTATGGAGTTGATGGGCTTTGGGCAAAAATGGTGCTTATGGATTCGTAATTTTATAACCCAATCAAACTTGAGTGTTTTGGTTAATGGATCACCATCAGGGGAGTTCAGAACTTATAAGGGCTTGAAACAAGGTGACCTACTATCGCATTTTTTGTTCAATATAGTGGCTGAAGGTCTTTCAGTTTTGGTTGACCAGGCAGTTCGGAATGGGGTTGTCAAGAATCTGGTAATAAATCATCTGGTTCTTATGGTGCTTCAGTTCGCGAAAGATACTTTATTCATAGTCACCGATGACATTGATGGAGTCCTTAATTTAAAAAGATGCCTTCGTTGTTTTGAGACATTATCCGGACTGCACATCAACTTCCACAAGAGTTCGGTAGTAGGGGTCAGAGTAAGTGATGCCCGAGTTAGGGAGTTTCCAAGGATGCTGCAAAGTCGCATGGAGAAGCTTCCCATGAAGTATTTGGGCTTACCGGTTGGAGCAAATATGCGATGAACCAAAGCATGAGACCCAGTGATAGTCAAGATCAAAAGCTGTTTGGCTTCCTAGAAAGGCAAATATTTATCCTTGGGAGGTAGGGTAACTCTAATCAAAGTATCCTTTCTAGTTTGCCGATTTATGATCTTTCTATGTATAAGCTGTCGTTGGGGTTGCTAAGAAAATAGTTGGTATCCAAAGAAACTTTTTTGTGGAATCGAAGCGGGGATAGGAAGAAGATGTGTACGGTGGCTTGGGAGAGAATATATAGACCAAAGGAAATTGGTGGATTAGGAATTGAGTCGCTTCTGTTAAAGAATCGGCGCTTTATTAGTCTAAATTCAACTAAGGCTTTCTCCTTCTTCGATTGGTCTCATAAATGCTTATTATCGTTGTGAAGCTGATGATTCTTGGTCGGCTTTTCACGATCTAAGCATATCAAAGCTGTGGCGTGATGTGGTTGACTTAGGGAAGAGTTCCAATGGGTTTAGGGGATTGCTTGATTCGACTCGCTTGGTTCTAGGTAATGGAGAGAGATGGAAATTTTGGCACGACCAATGGCTTAATGGTGAAGTTTTGAAGTCTTCTTACCCAAGACTATTTTCCTTAGCGGTTAATAAGAAGGTTGAGGTTAGGGAGGCTATCCGTTTTGGTGAAGAAAAATGAGCTATCAATGTGGGCTAGAGGAGGCCTCTCTTTGTGTGGGAAGAGGGCGAAGTGGCTTCTCTTAACAATAAGCTTGCAGATTTAAGAATATGTGAGGACAAAGTGGATACCTGGTCATAGAATCTTAACAAAGATGGCAATTATTCTTTGAAGGAGGGCTATCTGTCCTTTTTTTCTGCCCTTCCTGAGGCGGAGTTAAAGCCGAATGTATGGCTTGGTTTAGTACCAACCAAGGTGGAATGTTTCATGTGGATGGCATTCCGCTTTGGTATTGTGACAAAATCTACCCTACTATATCGTAATATCATTGGTGTTGAAGAATCTATGTGCTCCTTTTCTAGAGATGATGTTGAGACTCGAGACCACCTATTTATGCATTGTCAGTTTTCGTGGTCATTATGGGCAAAGGTGTGCTGTTGATGGGGTGTTGTTTGGTGTATGCCTCGGAGCCTTGAGGAAATGTTTGTACAGTGGTCGTTTCTTGCAAGTTCAGTGTCGACTAGGTCGTCTTGGTTGATTATCTGGCATGCAACCACATGGAGCCTTTGGCTTACAAGGAACAAGAATGTTTTTGCTCAGACGGAAGCAGACTGAGGGAGAGTTTTTGATGTCATTCTGCTCAGATCGACGATGTGGATTAAAGAAAAACAATCTGCTTTTCCTTATACTCTAAGCGATTTATTGAATTGTGCAGAGAGTGTCAGGCAGCGGAGGGGTAAGTTATAAGATCACTTTGATTTAGTCTTTCAGGTGTTGTTCCCTATTACCTATATGTTGATGTAGTGTTGCCAATAACGGCAGTTTAATGGGGACTGTTTTTGTGGATTCTGCAACCGTCATCGGTTTGATGACGGGCCATTAATAATATTCGTTTACATAAAAAAAAAACATATGAGAAATTATAGTTCGAAACCTTGGCTCAATACGTATAATTAATATCGGTAATCATAAGTGTGGACCTCATCATATATACTCCCTCTGTCCCTCAATATAAGTCGCTTAAGGTATTTGCACAATCCTTAAGAAAAGCATTAAATGAGTCTAATCTCATTAAATTTTAATGTTTAGATTACCAACTTATCCTTTCGATTATCCCAACAACAAAATTTAAGGAAAATACAAAGTCAAAAAACAACTAATTTAATGCAAGGATAAACATAAAAACAAAATACAAAGCCTAAAACGACTTGACCAAAGCAGTCAAATTAAAGATTATTGGGATATTTTCCAGATGACTATCATCTGCTCCTTTTGTATATCAATATATTATTCGTTTCTACCAAAAAAAATTAAAGATTATTGGGATATCAGTTGTACGGATTTGTGGGTGGTTAATTTCTGTTACAAGCCATGTGTATTGCATAAAGCAGCATGAAGTAAAGGGGTAAAGATATTATGGTAAGTTATTGGTGTCAATCAACTTCCAACGCCTACATAGTGCACCAAACTGCAAAGATTATGGTAAGTTTTGCATCTTCTTCCGTGGAAAGTACAGTGTCACTATACGTTCATGCACATGCGTTAAACCAGAGTCTACAATCAGTACTTTTCATCCTTTTTTTTTTGGGCTCTTCAATGATAAGTGAAATCCATGCATGTGGTTCTGCATCCATATATATGCTCTGCCTCACGCTAATTTAGCGTATGTCGCTGGGCTACGGTTAAGGAAAGATACTAGGCCGATAAATGTCCAAACATTTGAAGAGTACTTAATTAAATTCATGTTCTGTAGGCTAATACTATAGAGAGAATCAGTACTAAGTACTTAATTAAATTCATGTTCTGTAGGCTAATACTATAGAGAGAATCAGTACTAAACAACAGAGATATGTTTAATAATCAAATCGTTGCATTTTCCCTTTCTTATTTCGAGAGTGGGCATGCATTCGGAGTTTTTAACTTCTTTGTAAGTGGAGGGGGACGCTTTTGGTATCCTTACTCTTTGATTGTCAATATCGTTCGTATTATTAAAAAAAAAAAAACAACTTGTAGAGAAACTTTTTATAAATGTCATCATAAATAAATGCAAATCCATATGATTTTTCTACCAGAACACATGTCCATAAAATTAATCACGACACAGCAGCAATGAACTTTATCTTAGTGGTGCCATGGTGCCCGACATGCATGCTCTATAGTTTTTTTCTTTTGGTTGAGATAGAGTTTTTTGACATGGCGATCAAAATTTTCACCATTAACTACATTAAAGCTTTGTCATTAACTTAATAATTTAATTGGTGACATATGAAACAAGACAAATCAGACAAGATATTATTTTTTTTTCTTTTGGTAAAGAATGAAACTATGTTCTCAAAATAGGTAACACAAAAGATACTGTCAAAACCAGGAGATTCTTCCCTAGCCACGGAAGCACCTTAAAATCGATTGACAATCTTGGATATATATCCGGTGCATTGAAACAAACATTAACGTCAAATTGCAGTTTGAATTTGTTGCATATACTAAACATTTCTTCTCCATACAATGGATGTAGCTAGCTAGCAGCACTCATCTTGAAGACTTTTGATGATATCTATTTTCTCTCTAGAAGTTGGATGAACTTTTGATAATTAAGAAGACGATTAAGATTCGTTAGGTATTTTATCACAATATATATCTATCTCAAAAAAGATAGATTACGAATCTTGATTTTTTTCTGAATTTGTTTACACTTTTGTTTTTTTAATATAGAGGACGAATTTGTTTACACTTGGGTAGCTTTCTTTCCTATGGTGCCAAACAAAATTTATGAGACAAGCTCCTTGATTTGCGCCATAAGAAAGGCCTAATTCCCTCCGCTTTTATAACAGATTTTGTGCAAGTCACCATTGCATGACCCTTTAATATGCATGTGATTTTGAGGAGTCGCTAATTTGTTAGGGGGCACTATTAACCCTACGTGACACGTTATCATCAATTTGGCACAGTACACCAAATTCTGCAACTATATAAAGTTTCATGCATGTGTTAGGGCCTTTCTAACCACGTGCAAGAGCTATATATGTGACCTTGTAAGTTGTAATACAGTACTACCTTTAATCTCCGCAGATATATATATGCATATATACCAGTTGCTCAATTAGTTAGGTATAATTAGTAAATCAAAATAAGGCCCTCGTTAATTAGCTTTTCGGTTAGGAAAGACCAATGCAGAAAACAAATATATGAACGCCAGGTACCTCAGCATCATTGATCTGTGGGATCTGCATCTAATTTCAGTCAACACCCTACATGCTAAAGGTTCTTTTTAGGGCTTAGGGTCTAGCACTTTTGCACCATAACTGAAAACCCTAAAATGAGGGGGGAAAAAAAACAATCTAGGTGCTTAATTATGCTTATCTTTATATATACATAGAACTATATAGATAGATCTGTGATCATTAACTGAATGATTTTTTAACTGAGCAGTCTAGAAGCAAAGAAATTACACGCATGCATGCATGCGCATGATGTGATAGAGATATTTTGTCACACTCGGTTTCTTGTCAAGGCATGCTTGCTCTTGGATATACTGCTGCTCTAAATTGCAATAAAAATATCAAATGATTAAAGATATATATAACTGATTATATTATAACTGACCACAAATTTGTTAAATATGCAAGAGAGTTGTGGTCTTGATGATGATTGCTTGCATTGGAAACAATAGCTGGGTTTTACGGCACGTTGTTTTCAGACAGAAAGCAGCCAATTAATCTAGCTATTCTTACACGCTTGAACAGATGTTACAATTATAATACATAATTCCAGGTACATGGTATACGGTCTGTAGATGGTCTTTTTGATATCATGATGAGTTTGATTAAACACGTCTTCTTGTCTTAACTTATTATCCGTAGCTTTAGAATTAACCACACACCCATGCCAATATCTTGAATATATTTCTTAATTCTTAATATTGTGGTTATTGAAAAGTTTTGTTTCAATTTTGATTCTTTTCTCGACAGGTTAGCTATAAGCGCTTGCCATGATCATGAAAGGTTTGTTTTCCCAAAAGAAGAAATGGATGATAACAGGTCCTACCTGTGTATGTGGGTGAAATACAGCGTAAAGTGTTGCTCAAGTGTCAAGCTGCTAGTTACCTCCAGATAGATGAGTAATATATACAAGCTTCTAAAAGCTTTTCTCCTCTTTCAAGTATATAATAATGTAGAAATAATGGCATAAAAAGCTCTGTTTCTCCACAGGATAAGGTTTAGGAATACTTGCCTAAAGTGGAATAGCGTTCATGCATTTTGTCTGAAGAAGGAAATTAACTAACAACAATGATTAAAAAAACGAAAGAAAATGCCCTTTAAGACGAAGATATTTCTCTTTATTTCTGCATTCTAGAATGCAAGTCTCTGTACCGTAGGCTATAAAAAAATACAACACGGAAAGCGGTGTGGTTAATGTTACAGCCTTATTTTTAATTTTTATTAGAACTATATTATTATATCAATAAAAATATTGTGCATACAAATATAATATGTAAATGATGGATAACTTTTTATTTTTCCAGTAATCACTGTCTATATTTATCGCTTGAAAGATCAGTTTGCGTATATATTTTATATGAAAATTCATATCTTGCTTCTTATACCTTTCTGGAAAAATGCAATATTTTTGGGACGAAAGTGGGTGCATGTCAAGTAGTTCACAATTTGTTTCATTTTAAGATTAAGGACTGTTAATAGAATGATCAACGTTTGCACAAAACATATATAAGACACATCATGGGGAGAGGTTATAGTATATTAGAAATCTATTAATAAGAAATATACTCAAAAAACTTATCAAATTGTGTTTAAACAAATCCCAGCTGAAAGGAAGTAAATATGGATGCATTATTAAGGGTGTAACTATTGGGTTTTAATAAACTATAAGACTACCAATGAGCTTGTAAAGGCAGGCCTTAGCCCTTTTAGACTACAAAGGAGGAAGATTTGACTTGAAGAGTTATTAATTTTTCCAAAACGGATAAGGTTTTTTTTTTATACTTGTCGAGGAAAGTGAAATTCGAACCCGAGACATCACCCTTCTTGTGTCAAACAAGAGTGCCAATGAGCTACAAGCCTATTGGTATGCCTGTAACGGAGAAGTTTCCCCCACTGATATGTCTCACTTTCACCCGTTAGCTTGGTAGTTGTGGCACGGACCATACAGGTTATGACATTCGTCATCGAAGTAGTGTGCTTTTGTAAATCCTCTTTCAACTGAGATGAATCTTCTTATGAAATTTTATTTAGTAGATTAAGGGGAATTCTTATGTTAAATTTTCAATTATGTATTTGTTTATATGAATAAAAAATGCTCCTTTTATATAATTGATTGAAGAGGAAACATATGGAAACTCATGTTTCTCAATTGGTGTCTACTAAGTGAGGAAAAATATAGAAAACATATTTCTATTGGTTTCCACTATAAGTTGAAAAACTAGTCAAAATAATTTTTTTTATTTTTCAATTAGAAAAATATAATGTCTGAGTGCAGTATTTTATTTTTTCATGTGAATTCCATAAACTGAGCTAGATAGATCCATCAAAATTGGATGACGAACGAAGATGTTAGTTTATACTAGTAAACTGTGTTCGTTTGCATTAATTAAAAAAAGAAACTGTTTTTCATTTGCTTTTGTTAATAACCATTTGGATTTTGGTCATAATTCCCTTACTATTATGGATGAGGCCCGAGACTAGTTTTTCTAACAGGGAAACGCCCAAAGAAATTGACTAGTTTTTCTAACAGGGAAACGCCCAAAGAAATTTAGTAAAGTAATGGAATCATTAGTGTAGCAAAGTATTCTGGAGAGAAATAACGTAAATCATATGCAAAACACTTGATCTAGTTGCTAGAAATTTATAATATGCGGCATCTTTTGCTAGATCATATTTGCGACTCTATATTTGGTTTTGATCAATGCATTATGAATATCCATACAGCTTAGATAGGGAAGCAAGAAAACTTCATTCAGGGGATATAGATACAGGGCTATTGATTTGGTTTCTGGTATAACCCGGATGCATGCATGAGCCCTAATTAGGTCTACAGACCGGAGCTTAAATCAGCTTGCATAAAATTCAAAGTACAAGGGCTTAGCCAATGCTTCCTGTTTTCAACTTCCAAAAAAATTAAGCCTAATTGCATGCTAACCTCCTTTTCTTCCTCTCTCCACTTCCATCGATCTTTTTGTTTGTATTATGATTTGAGATATATATTGTCACTAAGCATCAAATTCAAGCTAGGAAAGATACTCATCAACAAGAAAAAAAAAAATAAAAATGGTGACTTGCGACCAGTAACAAGGCCAAACCAAGAGGTCCTAGCAGTCAGGTCTGCTTTGCCTATTTATAGAACATATGATATTGTGCGTGCGCATCGGTAGGTTGCTTTCACTAATTAAATTAAATCCCTTTCCTTTTTCTTTTTTTCTTTTTTCAAGCTGATTTTTATGATCAAGTGTGAAAAGCAATCAGTTTTCATTTTCGCGATCAAGGACAAATTTTTGGCAGGAACCAAGCATATAGGAAAGATGAAAAGGACACATCATAATAGCAAATTAAGCCAAGTCCATTGAATCACCAACGAAGCTCAGATCATCATACAGGATGTCAGCTCACAGAAACAAGAAATTTTCATTATCACAAGCAATACCATATATATATGGGCTGCATAGTACCTGATACTCTCGTTTCTTTCTATCTCTCTTTACAATTTATATCTTCACATAATTAATTACTGATGCGATTTGTCATATTTGGCGTATTTTTCATGGTGCTTTGAGTTTCAGATAGGTATTTGGAAGCCGATTAGCCAATTCTATGTCTGTTTTAAGAAGAGGCTACTCGATAAAAGGTCATTTTCATTTTAGATAAGGTTTTACCCTTTGGAAGTTGGAGGTGAATTTCCAAGATATCTGTTTCTCATGATGCAAATTTTTAGACTTTCTAACTGCGAAGGTGAACTAATTCTGAGGTTAAGTACTGTAAAACAGTACGTAGGTTGATTCTTGTGCATACATAAAAAGCCCCCATACAACAAATTTTAGCAATTAGATCCCAAGTCTTGTTAATTTATATGACTAATGGCCTTTATGCTTATTTAATACGATTAGACTTGGACAAATAGTATTTGTTTGCTCATTGCTATGGTACAATATATTGACCACTTCTTATAGATAGCCATATTTAGTTAATGTTATACACTATAATAGCTTTCAGACAAAACTGAAAGCTTCGACTTTTCTCGTCATTCGTATCACTATATATATAACTAGTCTATTCTGATTGATTATTTATTATAAATTTTGTGATGCATAACTTAATTAACTGGAAAATAATTTCACTACAAGTTTGTATTTGGTAAGTGACAATGTACAATACAGGCCAATATTTGGTATTCATTTGTTTGTGTATATATATATTTTTGATATGGTAATGTAAATTAATTTAATTATATCTGAATTTTTTAAAAAAAAAATAAACAGTAAAACACCGTGTTGTCACAACCACAATGAGCAGAAAACTCTGACACCAAGTTTTGACCAAGTTACTTTTTTAAAAGAAAAGAACTTCAAATTAGATGATTATAATTTTATAAAACACATATATCTACGGGCCAATAACTTGCCGCTTTATCCGTCCCAAAGTGAGCATAGAACCCGATGATTTGGGCCCATGTTTCCAACAAGAAAGTCCTGGAGAGCCCAAACAAAAGCCCAATATCCCTCCAAGTAGTGGGCTCTATCCGAACCCATGTCCATTCGATAAAACGTAAGGAGTAGTGTGTGGGTAGGTGGCTGGGTCGTCGTATCCTATGGTTGGGCCTGCGATCCACGAGCGAACGTGGATTACAGCTTTTTTCGTTTACTTGTTAGTCCGGCCTTAAAAACTTCACGATCAGCTTCTCGGTCTTGTGGTCGCAGCTATAACGAAGAAGGTACACGGGGCTTTTTTCGCTTGTCGTTCTTTACCCTACTCGGTGGCCCTGCATAATCCAATTGAATCCATAGGCTCCTTTAAGCGCTATATATTTTACAATACAGTACTGTACTGGTTTTATTTATTCACAAAATTTGATCAAAACCTTGCTTAAGGATTAACTAATTAATTAATTAATTGTTGATTACCTATGCCTGTTATAATCAATTGTTTCAGAAAGTAGCATTGTGAACGCTGGCTAAGTCCGGTAGTTTGCCCTAACTTTGAAATGGGAAGCCTCCCTCAACTTAAACTTTTATAAAAAAAAAAAAAACTGACAACACATTTTCAAAGATGTTATCATGACTTTCTCAAAATTAGTGACTTCTTCTCGTGTCGTCTTATTATGCAATTGGGTCCGTAAGTATTAATGGACTAAACCAAGTAATATAACCAATTGCATCTTCATAAGGACAGGTGTTGAGAAGAAAACATGCACTGGTCAAGTTAAACATTTTATTGATATTTCATGAGTACATCGATATTTTTGGACTAGCTCACGAATACTTTAGGACCACACTCGGTCCTCATTGCCGCATTTTGAAAGTTTTAAGTTTAATACTTCCTCAATGTGCCCATATCCGTGCAAAGATGTAATATCGTTCGTAAGAGATGTACTTAACATATAGCATTAATTAATGACTACAAACAACTGATTTAAGCTAAGATAATGTGTGGGGTGTCCAATTCAAATTGGATGCTACAAGAAGACAGTAACGTCTGATTACAGAATCCTGAATAAGCAAAAGCTATTGGGCAAATTATTGGTACAGAATCGGATGCTATATGGGGGAAGGCATCGATGGAGTTGGGGGCCAGATCCAAGCGTATTACTATCCAACCAGCTGTAGAGAGACTGGATTCCGATGAACCTGCACTAAGGTTGTGACACCCCGGGGTCTATGAGGGCGGGAAGTGTACGCAGGTGCCGGGATGAGCATGGACAAGGAGCGGCTTCTGGCAGGCTTCTAGACGGAGGGGAACGGGAATGAACCGATCCACACCGGAATAGGAGAGATCCTGAGACTGTGTAGGGATGGGGCTGCACAGTTAGAGCGATTTTGAGGTTGTACAGGTATGGGACTGTACAATTGAGAGTAGTTTAAACGGTTTGATGGGTACTAACTATATCAACAAGGTGCACCTACTTTTTCGGTGCTCATTCTAGAAAAACTCCAAAGTTAAACGCAGTGGAGGATTCACAGCGTGGTCACTGTAGGCAAGTGACCACACTGGAATTTCTGGAAAAAAAAATCTATTATTATAGGAAGCAAATCTCCTATTATATAGGTAAAGACATAAGTTGTAATTTACTATATTTGCCTACACTGAAATTCTCTAAAAACAAAGTTAATATTATAGGAAGCAAATCTCTTATTTTAATGATAAATATATGAGTTATAGTTTACCAGCAAATCTCTTATTATATAGATAAAGATACGATTTGTATTTTAACAAAATCTGCATTTATACTTTGTCTTTATCTTTCTTTTCTTATGTACAAAAATTCTAGTTTGCTTAGTTCTCAATCTGCTCTCAGTGGTTAGAAATTATAAGGTTGCATTTAAATTTGGTAACTATCTTGTTTTGAAGTAGAATTTTGACAATAATTAATATATTCAGCTTGATTTTTTTCCCTACGATATAAGATAATTACGTCGCTAAATTAATACTTAAAAAATAATTTTAATTGGGTTTGTGCTAAGAAAAAATTAATTTTATATTAGTGAGAAAATTATCATTTGTATATTGAAGGATTTTTTTACAAAAGAGACATAAAGATTTAAAATATGATTTACAAGAAATTAATTTTAGCTTTTAGATTAACTGATTTTTTTTTTTGTTTCACCATTTAATGGTTCATAATTGATGAACTGGTTAGTTTATGATTTATATAACACCAAAGGAGCAATATTTTTTTATTATATATATAGTAATTAAATATAAAATTGCCTACGCTGAAAAATATTTCTGGATCCGCCACTGGTTAAACGTGCTTGACTTGGAGTAATTCTAGGATGGGTGACCTCCTGGGAAGTTTTCTCCGAAAACGTGCGAGTGAGGACAAAGCATGTTGGAAAGGTCCCGTGTTGGTCTGTAGTGACAGTCGACAAGCCGGGACGTTACAAAGGTGGATGCTGCTAATCGATCCAAATGCTATAAATAAAGAAAAGTCTTGTGAGGACCGAATGCTTTTGTTTAGTTGCATGTCTTTTTCCATTGATATCTCCATTCATCCTCCATCGATGACAAAAGTGCACCGAATCAGCGTGAATTGTATGTTAGAAATGTTTCTTGTTGTGTGAAAAAGAAAGTAAGAACGAGATCCACAAGGTGTAATTTATAGATCATACACCTTTTTCCTTTTCGGAAAGTAATTAGCTCTTAATTTGATATTCCAATTTAAATAAACTCGTAGGATTCTAATCATGAGAAGGTGTTTTTCATATGTTACTAACAAAGTAATGACTTTTAATGCAACCATATTCAGACACATACTATTACTTAATATCTCATATTTGTGCTTATCCGACCAAAAACGAAAAAAAAGAATATATATATGAGGGCAAGAAAAGTACAATTAAGATCCTCATGAAACGATTTTTTCCCTCTATAAAAATACAGGCTTATTCTTTCATGCTTAATATTAAAGATAGGGAGGCTGGTTAATAATAGTATAAACATTTCCGTAGAAAATCCATAGTTTGATCTTATGTTATGAAATATTCTTGATAAGCAGAATCTGTATTGGATTCACATTTGTTCCTTAAACTTCCATGCTTCTATATAAATTTTCCTAAAATTATACTACAAAGTTATTGTCTTTGAACTGGAATTATGAATTTATATATTGAACGTCCAAGTGAATATTTCTCAATGTTTTTCAGAATATGTCTGCTATTTCTTAAAGAATTTTTTTCCTACTGGAAACAATTGTAGCCTTTTGGAGTTATTTTTTATAGAAATACAAAAATTAAAAACAAATACAATTGTTTTGTACAAAACTTGAAACAAATAATAAAGACATAATATTGTTTCTGCTAAATAAAGACATATTATTAGCGGCACAGTATTAGACTATTAGTTGTCTTTGAAGTTTTAAGTGGATATATATTATAGTGGTTGCCAACACGTGCAAGAAAAGAATTCAAAATAAAAAATCCACACGGTCAATGCATTCAATCTTTTATAGGGGGAAGAATTCTTCGAAAATGCATTTGGCATCTTATGAATGGTCAAACTATATTTTGGAATTTTGATTGGCTAGGCAGCTGGAAAAGCTCTGTACGAATCAATCAAAATTCAGTTAAGCACTGACCATTGCTGTACATGCTTTAATGCAATAGAGACTTTCCCAGAAAGAAAAAGCCTAAAAGATTTTCACTTGCTTCTTTTCGGCTATTTGTTTTGACGAAAGCTTCTATTTCCGTGATATTGGCTTCCACAATGTCTAAACAAGATAAACTGAGCGGAACATAATAAGTTATTCTTTCAAAGACTTGATGCACCTTTCAACTCTACTTAGTGAAGGGTAAATACGATCAATAGGCTAAATTAATGATTAAGCTTCAAATGTTTTAGAGAAGATTAATTGATTCATTTTAGTAAATATAGGATAACAATTCCCTCTTCTTCTTTTTTTTTCTGATTGAAACAATTCCCTCTTCTTGAATTTAAATTGTCTCGAAAAGAAAGCATGTCGGATATACCATAATTCGGGCGTCATCTTAAACCAAGAAAGGAATATATATATATGATTGAAAATAATTTTGTTAGTAAAAGTAAGAAATAGCATACCAATGGGATTAATCTCAATAGTGTGCTTTCTCAAAAAAAAAATCTCAATAGTGTGCGACTTAATCCCGCTAAAATAAGGTTTTGGATTAAAATTTTTGTATGTTATGTAAATTCTTATTGTGAGAGTCACCCACCACAATCAAATATGCGATTCAGATCGAATCCGAATAAGTGAATGCAAGACGTAGATAACTAATGAACAACTGAAACAAAAAGAGCATTAGATGACATGGGGAATGGGGATGGGGATGGGGATGATTATTGACCCGTGGAGATGGGGATGAGGACGATTATTGACCCGTGGGGATGGGGACGATTTTTGCCAATAAATATATTTTTCGTGACTAAAAAAAAAACTCTTGAAAGCAGTGTAATCAAACCCGGACCGGCCCGGACGGTCGAACCCGATTAACCGTGACCCGACTGGGTCTTCGGGTTTATAATCCCTTTGTTAATTTCCGGTCGAACCGCGATTTGACCATTATTTACCCGAGAAAACCGCGACCCGGAGGCCCGACCGGTTCAACCTCCAGTCCGGGTTTGATGACACTACTTGAAAGTGTAGGTATTAAAGTTAGGGTCCTAGAATCGTTCAAAAAAAAAAAAACATTAAAGTTAGGGCCCTAGAAGAATACTCCCCCAGTACCCTCCATAAAATCTATTACATAATAGGAGAAACTTTACAATATCCACATAGACAAGATAGCCTGAGTTATTAATCATGTAATGTTTTCCCCTCCTGGAACTAATTACTCCTACTGATGAAGTATGTACGTCTTCATTATCATTGTCTGCTCTTTTAGAGATGAGAAACATATCGTGTCCTGTCCTGTTAAAAGTAAAAAGGAGCGGTAGTGCAGTTTGGCTTTTACATATATTTTAATATGAATCCAATAATCTAGGGGTTGGGAAGGGAAAATGCAAAACAAATGAGCCGAATAATATGTCAGTAAGACGCCAACCTCCTGCTTTGGAGCGCTCCTGGTTGATTGCGTAGCACAAAACCAACACTACTAATTAAAATTATTATTTACCCATAGCTAGCACGCACTAGCTACCTAGGAAAACAAACAGTGTGGTTCTCCCACTTACAAGAAGTCATGAGATTGGTGAAACTTATAATACAACTTGCATTAGCATTAGGAACCTGGTTTCTCAAGTTTATCAAGGAGGAATGGAGACGGTTTAAGGTCCAGATTTTGCTGTGGGAGATGGAAGATATGGATCTGCTCTTGATTCTGCCCCAAGGTCAACTCCAGCATCCACCAGCCATATACTAACGCCAAAGAAGAAGAAGCATGCCATGGCCACCTGGTATTGGTCACAAACATTGACATCTTTTTCTTATAGTAATTAATTTCACTGCGAGTTTTTTATTTTCTTTACTTCAGAAGGAGTTTAATTATCTCTCTGTCCATCATATTATTATTTTCTTTTTTTTACTTGAGGATCGAAGCAGGGAGGAGGAGCTTATCTAATTAACGAGAAATATTGAATTTTTTTCCCTTCATAAAAGAAATGGCAAGGCACGAAAGCCACAAGTACTGCAACTGATTGCTTTTTCTTCAATAAGAAACGGTCGATTTAATTAATACTTGGACATTCTTTTCCTTTTTAAAAATGGATTAATAGAGAGTCACACTCATGACATAAGTACTTTTCTTATTATACGTACTATTCTTCGTTTCGCTAACCCAAATGCGGCGGGATCATATTATTATTTTCTTTTTACTTGAGGGAACAAGGAGGAGGAGCTTATCCAAAGAGAGCTTATGGGTTCAAGATGAATGGTTTGCCGATATTCCTCTCTAAAAAGGGGATGATCATGCGTTCGTGATTCTCTTCTCTTTATTAGAAGTATCAAAATCTTGACCCAGCTCTTAAAGTGTTCAAACTCCTAACACAATCACAGCCGCATATGAATAATGTTATGTTCTCCATATATATCTCTCCCATCCCGTGGACAAAAGTCTGTGTGCTGCCAAATGTCTTTTCTAAACGTTGTAAAGTAATACGACAATGTTCCTTTGGTCAGCTAATTGGGACTTATCCCTTTTCCGTGATTGGAATTAGTATGGTGATAAAGCAACCTCGGTCTAAGTCCTCTTTTAAAAAAAAAAATAAAAAAACTTACCCATTCCAGTAATATCGCGAATGATGTCCATGACATTATCATCATCATTCAATGGGGAAGGGAGAGACAACTACGTGGTCACTTTTTATCTGGAGAAAATAGTAGTTTCTAGTTGTAGAACGTCTACCTTATCTTTTTAGGCTAGCTGCTTATCCTTTACATTTTAATATAGAAAGATCATCTCCACGAAAAGACTGCTATAGAATAGTCTCAGAATTTTATCGTACCAAAAATATGCGAATAGTAATCTCTTCGTTCGTATGGTTGCTTTGCTACTGTTCTTGCCACAGTCGGTCAACTGGCATTAATTGTCGTCATGATGACCGCTAATGTGATTTTACAATTAGTGATGCTTAACGCGTAAAAATGTGATGCTGAATGATACAAACAACAAAAACATGTTTTCGGTTTAAGATTTAAAAGTTGTGATTGTCAATTTTCTTCCCCTTCCATTTGGGGCTAGTAATTGCCATTACAAAACTAACTGATAAATGTAAAAGTGACGGGTTCATAAACTAAATATACACATTTATGGACAAATTCATAATATTTGTACACATTTTGCTGTCATTATTTGTACACCAGAAAAAAAAAATAGTAATATGGCTCACACATTCATCACGGACGCATGCATCTCAATATGGACCTTTGCCTAACGTTGTATTCTATTCTCAGCTGTAAATACACAGATTAATGACAACACAAAATCAATACTTCTAATTATGAAACAACAATCAAACCGAATCTCTATTATTGGCTTCCAAATGTAGAAGATGGGTCCTTGAATTTAAATTCCACTATGGAAGATCTATCCTCAAGTCCATTGAATCTATTCCAATCCCCCCTCCTCCTATCCAGCTATCAACCCCCACAAAAGAAGAAACGATTCACCTGCCCTTTTTAATTCAAGGAAAGCCTTGCCAACCTTTTGTTCCCTCCATGGAAAATATGTATTTACCCTAAAAGTTAGGCCCAAAGAATCCCACATATTTACAGGGATGCCCCTCTTGTTTTGGCTTGCTCCCCTCTCTACTACACCAAATGTACCTTCCTAATATCTAACCTTTCTTTTTCTTGTATTCTTCATTCATTGCCTAAACCCGAACCCACCGCCCCCGGGCTGGGCCGAGTACCTGAACCCATACGGGTCCAATGAGTTGGTGAAGTTGTGCTGCGTCAGCACGCCCGAGTTGTGGGAATAGTAACCCGAGTTGTTAACCCGCTGAGTCCTGACTCCGCTTTGGACCTCCTCCTCAACCGAGTTGGCCATCTTCTCTGAAGACGAGTCGACTTGGCAAAGAGAGGGCATGGAAGGCACATAGGCGTCGCTTCCGTTGTTGTTGCTGCTGCTGTTGTTCATGTAGTTACTCAAAACCCCCTGAGTTGGCCCACTCGGGGCGAATTCCGGGACCGGGTTGATACCCACGAGACTCGCCCAGTCGAAGTTGCCCGAACCCATGTTGTTGAAGTTTTGCATTGTTTTGAGAGAGTTGGCACGAGGCAAGGCAAAGAACCGGTCATCGATTTCCGGCAAGGAGTCGAGAACGTCGTCGAGGTGGGAGGAGGAGGAAGAGGATGATCCATTTTGGCTGTGTTCTTTGCTTGAAAGGCTTGACATGGTCATCGCCTTTTGCGCACCTGAGCTCTTCTTGTAGATCCTACATAGAACCCAATCATCTAACTGCAAGTAGAACAACTAATGAGTTAGTATACACTCTTTTAGCCATAATATACATGAAAAAAGAGTACATTTTTGGGTGGGTATGTATGTATGTAAGTATGTGGGAGCTTACTTTAGAGCTTCCATTCTTGCGGGAGGATTCAAGGAGGCGATACTCGTGCATGATCCAGTTGGTTTTTGTTCCTTTGGGGGCTTTGCCAACGTAGAAAACTAGAGCTTTCTTGATTCCGACCTTACGCCCCTCGGTGGTGATGACCTTGTCGGTGCCGGTGGCCTTCCAGTAACCCGACCCGGCCACTCGATTGGGTCGGGACCCGTTTGGGTATTTTCTGTCTCTAGGACTAAAAAAGTACCACTCTTTCTCACCAAATATGGCCTTGCCTGTGACACACAACATAGAAACCCAATAAGTTACACAATCCTAATCAGTATTAACCAAATATACAGAAGAAATTATTTTTGGGAAGTGAAATAATTACTTGGTAAGAGCCAGGGATCAAACTTGTACAAATCAATTTCACCGATGATTTGCAAAGCAAAGTGATGGCCTGCAACCTTTTTACATAGATATTGCACCAACAACTCCTCGTCGGTCGGGTAGAACCGAAAACCCGGTGGCAAGCTCAATTGAGCTAGTGGGTCTGTTTCTTGAACTCCCATATTATACACCCTCAAAAACCAACTAACTTGTTTCAACTGATCCTTTTCTTTCTCCTCAATTGAGCTAGCAGAGAATTTCCAATCCACCAATTCTCTCTCTCTTTTTTCTTTTTTTCTTTTTTTTATGAGTTGATGGCATGGGACTTATTTATATATAGAAGACTCGAGGGGGCCTAGTGAGGGGGAGAGATAAGTACGGTCGTCCTTGTCTTACTGTTGGGTGAGTGGGGCCCATCTTACTGGGGGGTATCACCGTTCCCAGAGCGCCACGTACCCAATCATATGAGCCGGCCTTATCCAAGGGATGCGAGTTAATTATCCTCACTTTCTGTTCTGTTCCTCTCCGGTGCATGAATCGCCAAAAAAAGACAACGATGAGTCATCCCAGAACAAAGGACACGTGTCGATACACACCCCATTTTCTAGAAACCAAGCAAAGACACTACCCCCCCTCCCCCCAAATTCTTTTGCAAACCCACAACAAGAAAAAGGCAAAAAAGAGGAGAGGGGGTCTATTTAGCGTTTTACTACTGTGTTCACTTTGTGCCCCAAAAAATATTTAGCACGTGCTGACACGTGGAGGTTGTGCACAGTGAAGTTAGGCTGGAATTTTTTTTTTTTGGGTCAAAGCTACAACGGAAGAAGAAAGAAGAGAATAGGACGAGAAAGAAAAGTTGAACAGCGGAAAAAGAGAAAAGGTGGCGCAATGGGGGGTTTTATATTTTGACACGTTATAACATATACACTTAAAAGAAGTTTACCCCCTTTTTTTTCTTTTTTGTTTTTTCTTTTGGGTGGTGGTGTATCGGGTGACGGTTTCTTTCACTCAAACGCCACCCCCGTGGATGGCTTACAAGTATAGATCCGGTAAATAGACTTTTGCACCGTTGGGTCGTTTTTGGAGAAAAGATTTAGTGATGATTGAAGGGTAGGTCAATGTATGAAAAAAAGTATTCTTCGTTTTTTTTTTTTTTATATAATGCATTGCACACACTATACCAAAAAGGAAGTACTGGATTGTTCTCTTTTGAATTTGATTAGGGTTTTCGGTTCTTCAGAATCTCGTGGATGTGGGGGAGCTAGGATGCTTTTGAGATGATGTGGAATGTTTTTAATAGATAGGATTTTTGTTTTTTTAATTTGCTTGGCGGGTCTCAAGGATGATTGGTCTTTTACTCTATACGACACGTGGTTTTTGTGTTTTTTCTTTTTAAGAGATTGTGTGTTATTATGATGATGATGATGATGATGATGATGATAAACACCAGATATCGACAACAACAACTACAAGTATTTAGAGAGTTCCCTTTTGTCAAAATGCACACCCAAGTTTTCGCAAGAAGAGAAGAAGAATATTGGATATATCATATGTGTCAAAAGCGCGTCATTTTGTTTAGCTATGAAGGTTTGGACTTTTTGAAGCGTGGTTTGTAGTAGTACTATTTGGAAGAAAGAAAAAAAGAAATTAATGGAAAACATGAAACGTGCAAATAAACGATATTGTAGTTGGCAGCTCAAGAACACTTGGAAGTGAATGATTGGATCCAGGGGTTGCAGCTGTCATGGAACTGAGAATTTCGGATATTCGTGGGTACCTAACCTAACTTTTCTCTTTTGCTGCCATGGGCGGGTTCTTGGTTTTGCAGGCTTTTCTGATGTTCCACACGTGGCTTTTGAAACTTTTTTGCTGCTAAATTCAAAAGTCATTGATTTGATCTTTTTAAACCAAACAGAAATTATGAGGATTATTTTAAAAGATCTTTTCAAGTTGCTACCTACTTAAGAAGTCAATTGAAACCATTGAAGTCTTCAACTTTGGCGAGAACCACAATTGAAAACCATTGAACAACAGAGCAGCAGGAATAGGAATGATTAGAATGGATCCCAGTTTAATTTCATGAACCCAACTGCTCCTCCGTGATTCCTCCCAAACCTTCTGACATGTCATCGTTATCCGCAGGAATACCTGAATTTGTTTTCATTTCTAAGTGCGAAATTAAAAATATTATTCACTCAAGTTAGCTTTTTATAGGAGAATGGAGTTTGGACCGGGACAAGGGTACTGGTAGTGGTATGACAGGACCCATCAAGGAGAAGGCAAACACATTAAGCGAACCAGACCCAACAGGAGAAGGAAATGAGAAGGTCAAGCTCGCGGAACCCAAGTATAATAAGGGAGAGTCAACAGAAGGGGTCCACACCGAATATTCTTTAGCAGCTAAGACGTGGAGGACAACTGTCCCAGAGATGCCATGCACAGGAGGAATAAAAGAGAGTCACACGATGATAATCGGGGGAGTGAATTGTGACCTTAGGATAGGGGGGAGTCTGAAGACTAGTATAAATAAGCATAGAGAGAGAGGCCCTAAAACCCTAGAGGAAAAACCATTGTAAGAAAGTTAGGGGCTGATCCCTTCTCAAAGCACAGTAAACACCCTTTGAATTAATAGAAAGATTATCTTTTTCTATTTTCCAGTTATTTTCTCGTTGATTTCCAAGTATATAAATTTCTTGGTTATATCAAGTGGCGCCGTCTGTGGGGAACTGACGAGAAGCCAGCTCACGCCGGAATGAGTTCCAAGCTGAAACTCTATTTTGAAGAGGAGGGAGATGACTCTCCGCAAGCTCACTATTCACCCTACGATTTCTCAACCCTTGACCATGGCAGAGGGAGCACAGCCAGGCCGGGTGATAGGGGGCTGATGAGGGGGCTCAACCTGGAGGTTTTCGAAGCACAGCTGCAGGGGGCTTTGGAAAGTCTCAAATACCTGAAGAAGGGGAAGGCGCCAGTGATTAGCGGTGGATCAGAAACTGAAAGCAGCGAAGATGACGAGCAACCCTCCGGATTTATGAAGGATGTGAGGAAGGCTCGAGGAGCAGGCGGCTTCGAACTACGGGGTACACAAAGTACGCTCCGAAGGGGGCCGGAGATAGAGAGGAATCATCCCGATGGAGAAAGGGACCGGCTTGAGCCCAAAAGGAGCGACCTTGGTGGAGAAAGGTTGGATCTTGTGCAACGGGGTACCAAGAGTACACCCAGGAAAGTGGTTGGTAATGAAAGGAGCGACCTTGGTGGAGAAAGTTCGGATCTTGTACAACGAGGTACCAAGAGTACGCCCAGGAGACGAGTGGAGTTCGAAAGGAATAATCTTGGAGGGGAAAGGGCCGATCTTACACGACAGGGTACTGAATACGCCCTCAGGAGGAGAGTTGATGTGGAGGAAAGCGATACTGATGATGAAAGGTCGGATCTTGGAAGGCAGCCTGTTGAGAGAGCTGTTAGGAGGGAATGAGAGCCAGAAAGGCGAGGCCTTTGGAGGCCAGGAAGGTTTCCCAGTGAGATAGGGATAGAAAGGTATCCCTTTGCAGAGGATAGGGTCCCAACTCCCCTGAGCCTGGTGCTAACGGAGAGGGTTCTTCCTAAGGCATTCAAAATGCCGACTTTGGATTCGTATAAAGGGGAAACGGATCCAGCAAGGCACATAGCTCATGTAAGGATCACAGTAGGGGCCCAGACTACAGACGACGATATCTTGAGTAGAATGCTAGCTCTGTCTCTAAGGGGCAATGCTCAGGATTGGTACAATGATCTCCCAGCAGGGTCCGTGACCTCTTTTGCAGATCTCTAGAACAAGCTGGTGGACAGGTTTCGTGCTACCGCCCCTCCAAAAAGAGAGTCAGCGTACCTGTACCAGATAAGGCGTGAAGAGGACGAGACCCTACGTTCATACATCACCAGATTCAATAAGGAAACCATGAAGGTTAAAGAATGCAATATGGGAATCGTCATTGAAGCCTTAAAAAGGGGAAGCAGAGTCAATGATTTCTCGAAGTCTTTGGCGCAGAAACCTCCAGAAGACATGGCCCAGCTGATGAAGAAGGCTGAAAAGTTCATTAGGCAAGATGATGAATTTTGGTTGCTCCAGGCGGAACAGCGGGCATCAAGGAGAAACAACAGAGGGGCTTCGCCAAGAGATCGAGCAGGTGTAAGGCCCCGGATTTTATAATTTGATTTTCGGAATTTTCAGAAATTTATTCCAATTTTACCCTTGAAGTATTTTCGAGTTTTAGTTGAGGAAATAAATTATTTTGCCATGAAAATGTCCATTCTAAGTCGGTATTGTTCGTAGTTCGGGTTTCGTTGATATCGGAACGTGTTTCGGGGTGAAGCACGGGTCTTGTTGAATCTT
>JAKUCV010001072.1:183170-244188 GCA_028386065.3 Turnera subulata | reverse complement strand
GGCACAGGAATGAACCGAATCCACACCGGAATAGGAGAGATCCTGAGACTGTGTAGGGATGGGGCTGCACAGTTGGGGTGATTTCATAATTATATGGGTATGGGACTGTATAATTAAGAATAGCTCAAATGAAGTGATTTCGAGGTTGTACAGGTATGGGACTGCACAATCGAGAATAGCTTAAACGGTTTGATGTGTACTAACTATATCAACAAGGTGCACCTACCTTTTCGGTGCTCATTCTAGAAAAACTCCAAAGTTAAACGTGCTTGACTTGGAGCAATTCTAGGATGGGTGACCTCCTGGTAAGTTCTTCCCGGAAACGTGCGAGTGAGGACAAAGCATGTTGGAAAGGTCCCGTGTTGGTCTGTAGTGACAGTCGGCAAACCGGGACGTTACAGTAGAGGTACGACTGGGTGGTAGCCGCTTGTGATATGTGTTTCGTTGCCCATTTGTAGGGGCTTGGGGTCCTCTCAGCCGTTGAGCTTGGGGTCTCACGGTTTCTTTTTATGAGTTTATTTGATTTGATTTTAACGGGGAGTACCCTGGGGTTAGCTAACCTGGCTACCAAGTACGACCGATACTTATCACGTGACAGGGGCCCTAATAAAGATAAAATTTGGTTATTGGATTTTTGGTTTGATATCGCTTGCGTAAGTTCTTGTGAAGTGTTGTGTTTGTTATTTTCTTACATATTACAATAGCCTGTATATTATTGTTTATCAATGATTGTACTTTGTACCGGTGGGCACTTCGGACTCACCCCTCACCTGCGGGGTTTCATCCCGTAGGTTGACTTGCTCGTAGTACAGGTACGATGCTCGGTCAGCTGCGGTATTCTCTCCACCAGGCTCCGGATCCATATCGCTAATGCATTACCCTGCATAAGTCTTCCGCTGCTATATGTCGTTATGCTACTGTCACTCTGCCTCTGTTGCTGCCTATATTTTCTGCTACTGTCGTTGCTTTGTGAATATGGTGTGCTGTAATAAATGTCCCCGTGCTTGGGTGACCGAAGCTTGTTGTATTGTCGGATAATATGTTGTATAATTACTACTTGCTACTGTATAATGAATAACCTCACACGTGTTTACCGAGTCATTGGTAAATACGGGTCGGGGCGTTTTTTTTTTTTAATATATCATTACATTATAATTCTATAATTTATAATTTTATTTAATATATGAGAAAATATAATTATATGCCTAATTGCTTAAAAATTACACAATTTCTAGAAAAATTTCAAACTGATTTTTAGGCTTGTTAGATTTAATAGGTAACCCGCGGGTCAATCCGAACCCGACACGATAATAAATAGGTTGTATATGGCACGATTATTAAATGGGTTGGGAAGAGTTGAGGAATCAGAATCCGTTTACCTGTTTAACCCAACACGACAACATGAATTGCCAGGTCTAGCGGCAGCCCGAAATTTTTAAATCTAGGGTTGTCTCTAAGATGAAGGAAGAGAGGAGAAAACCCAAGGTGATGGTGTGGGTTTTTCTCTATGTGAATTAATTACCAAGTATTATTAGTTGTGAACTTCATTTTAAATTTGATTATATTGGGGATAGTTATATTATTTAAGTATATTTGGCAAGGCTTTGAAAACCGGTCCGGTTATAAAAACCGATAAAGGTAAAGATTTGAAAAACTGGGGTCTAACTTGGGTCCGACCGGGTCCAACCGTAAGCTAATATTTTATTATATATAAATGATTAATAATAAAAAATAAACTATATGTATATAATGATATCTTAAAGTGTGAAATTTTTTTTCTAAGAAAAAAATTTAGATAGATAATACTGATAAATTAATTTAATAAACACTACATACATATTATTATAAACTTTAGAAAAAAAATTCAAAGGTGTTAACTCGAGAAAATCGGGTCCAATTCGAACAGTTCAACCAAAATTGGGAATACCGTCTGGTCTAACCTAATCCACAGGACCCTGTCAAACCAGCTAGTCCGGGAGAGTTTTCACAATATTGATATTTGTGTTATAAAATAGGGGATAAAATTCACTTCTTGATGGAATAATACAAGTTTGATCAAGATAATATTCTAACCTTGATGGAAGTAATACACCTTTAATGATAATAATACAACTTTGATAATATTAATAATAGAGAATTAATTAAATATAGATGGAAGGAGATTAAGAAGAGAGGTGTATGAAAATGAGAAGAGAGTGAAGTTTATGGTGGGATAGAAGTATATGAATGTGAAGGAATGAAGAGGTACTTATAGTTGAAAATGGAAAGATAAAAACAAATAAGTATGATTAATTTGAAAGGATAAAATTAAAGGGATGTTAGGTAAAAGATATGATACTAGAATTAAGACAAATAGAATTATAGGGAGTAATTAGCTAAAGAGATGATTCTAAGTAAAAGTTTGGTGGAGGGAGTAAAATATTTACCAAGGATAAATTCGGATATGGTAAAATTGGATTTTACTAGATGATAACAATAACATTCACATAATTTATTTATTACATTTTGGATATATTTGGATTTTTTAAAAAGTTTATACTAAGAATTCCTAAGTATTATTAGTTGTGGACTTCATTTTGAATTTGATTATATATATTAGGAATGGTTATATTATTTAAATATATTTAGATTTTATTTCCAATACAAGATAAATTAAGAAAATAAAATATAGCCTATGAAGAAAAGAAAGAAAGAAAAGGAAAGAGAAAATTTTGTATAGATTTGATAACAAAAAAAAATCTTAGGCAAAATTTCAATTCACTAACCTTAATTTTAGCTCAATACCACTTTGGCAACTTAACTTTTTGTTGTAACAAATTAGTAACTTATCTTTCTAAAAGTAACAAATTAGTAACTCTGTTATAACACCGTTAATAACAGCTACTATGCGCGTGTGTTTAAACTTGATTTTCTTTTATTTTTCTTTTTCATGCTTTTTCCACATCTTTTTTTATTTTTTTTAATTTTTTTTAAAAAATACTAGCTAGAAAATATTGTGATGTCGCAAGTACTAGTCAAATAAAAAACAACAAAGTCGCACCCCTCCGTTATATGACTATTATAAAATAAAAATTTTTATACAAAGAAAAAATTAGAAGTAAGAGAATAATGTAGAAAATTATTATAGAAAAAATAGAAAATCTAAATAAATACAAAAAAAATTTATACAAATTTTAAAATTATAAAGGATATTTTTTGTGTGAAAAAAGTAGTAATTTACCTTCCATCTTTTACTGAGTAATAATATTATTAATTTTATATAAAGATAAATTAACATTATCACCTATATTATATATAATATTGATAATTTAATTAAAAATAATTAAAATATAAGAAAATTAAGTTTAAACGTGCGTGCACTATATGTCTAGGAGCTGGTGTTAACGGTGTTATAACAGAGTTATTAATTTGTTACTTTTAGAAAGTTAAGTTATTAATTTGTTACAAGAAGTTACCAAAGTGATAATGAGCTTAAGTTAGGGTTAGTGAATTGAAATTTTGCCAAAATCTTATATAGATCATGCCCTGCTTCCTTCTATATATATAAAAAAAAACCGACTGTTTCATCATCAAACAGACAAAACCATGTCGCCACCTCTTCTCCTCGGCCCACCGGAGCTGTACCAGCCACCACCGCCGTCACCGGAGGTGTTGGCTCGCGGCCCATTCATGGATCTCATGACCACCAACTTCAACCAAAAGAAAGCTCCACCGGCACCCACCATAGGCAAAACCGAGAAAGGCTCCTCCACCTACCTCTCATCGGGCAACCCTTGCCTTGATTTATTCTTCCACGTTGTACCCACCACCCAAAAGGAGTCCCTGGAGAAGAAACTGGAGGCAGCCTGGAAGCTCAATCCGTTAACTACCCTGAAGCTGATTTGTCAGCTCGGTGGCGTGCGTGGCTATGGCAAGCGCGACAGAGAAGGGTTCCTTACCGCCGCGCTTTGGCTCCACGACCACCACCCTAAATCCCTCGCATGCAACATCCCTTCCTTGTCGGAATTCGTTTGCTTCAAGGACCTGATCGAGATCCCTCTCAGCCTTTTTCAAGGATCTTACTATAGGCAGGAGCGAAGAGATAGATGGGAATTTGAGAAGAATAGGAAGAAAAAACCCAAACGGCGTCGGGGTAAAAAGGGAGGAGGACCCAGCGAGACAAGAGAGTTAAGGATCGCGAATGCCAAGCAACATGACCTCCTCGACAAACAGAATGCCAGTAAGATGAGAAAGCAACATAGAGAATATACGGCCGAGCAGCTGATCGATCAATACTCCACCGACCCTAAGTTTCGGTATTTATACGATCGAGTCACGGATTTCTTTGCGGAGTGTCTAAAGAAGGATGTGCAGCACCTGAAATCAGGGGAGACCAAGGAGGTCAGCCTCGCCGCGAAGTGGTGCCCTTCTCTTGGTTCTTATGTCGACAGAGAGTTGTTGGTTTGTGAGAGTATTGCGAGGAAGGTTTTCCCGAAGGATGATTACCCTGAATACCAAGGGATTGAAGAGGAACACTATGCCTACAGAGTGCGCGCTAGGTTGAGGAAGGAGGTGCTTTCGCCACTTCGCAAAGTTCTTGAGTTGCCCGAAGTGTATATCGGTACTAATAAATGGGATTCCATTCCTTACAATCGTGTCCCTTCTGTGGCTATGAATTTTTACAAGGAGAAGTTCTTGAGACATGACCCCAAGCGCTTTAAGATGTACTTGGAGGCTGTCAGGACAGGGAAGAACAAGAAATGGAAGAAGGATGTTGATCGTGAGACTAAGACCCATACAGAGGCCAAACCCGATGAGGCTTCTGCCAAGGATTTGGATCGTGTCAAATTCAAACCTGCAAAGATTGCTGCTGGCTCTCTGTTCCCTCATGAAATAATCAAGTCTTTGTTTGATCGAGACGGAGGGCTAGTGGCAGAGGTGCAATGGCAGCGAGTGGTGGATGATTTATTGCAGAAAGGGAAGTTGAAGAGTTGCTTGGCTGTTTGTGATGTGTGTAGTAACATGTCCGGGGAGCCAATTGAGGCTTCTCTTGCATTAGGTGTGTTGGTCTCGGAGCTAAGCGAAGAGCCATGGAAAAGGAAGCTTATCACATTTAGTAAAGATCCAAAACTACACCTAGTTCAAGGGAAAAATCTTATGGAGAAGACACAATTTGTGAGGAGTATGGGATGTGGAGCCAACACTGAGTTCCAAGGGGAGAAGGATTTGCAGAAGGTGTTTGATCTTATACTACAAGTGGCTGTCGATGGGAAAGTGAAGGAGGATGAGATGATTAAGAGGGTGTTTGTGTTTAGCGATATGGAGTTTGGTCAGGCACTCGCTACTTCTCATGGTCGCCATCCTGAAGAGACCGATTATCAGATCATAGAGAGGAAGTTTACTGACAAGGGATATGGGAATGCTATCCCGCAAATTGTCTTTTGGAATTTGAGAGAATCCCGTAAGGACAATGAGGCTACACCAGTGACTGCAACACAAGAAAGGGTAGTGCTCGTAAGTGGGTTTTCAAAGAATCTGATGAAGTTGTTCTTGAAGGGAGATGATGATATTGATAGCATAAATCCTGTTGATGCTATGGAAGCAGCAATCTCTGGCGAAGAGTACAGGAAGCTAGTTGTTTTGGACTGATCATCACATACTCAACTCGCAAGGTTCTGTGATATTGATATATCTTCCATTTTTGTTGAGAATCGTATTTGTTGAACATGATAAAAAAAAAAAATTGACATTGCAACTGATGTTTTTCCATGGCCTAACATCCTGAAACTATGATGTGCAGTTGGACTGTTTGTTGTGTCCTGGGGTTGAGACTTCCTATAGGGAGGGTTGATTTTAAGATGCCAATTGGAGAAATTGGGCCTGCTCTCTTTGCATTACTGATGGTTTTTATTAATCAACAAAATCTTAATAAAATGATTGCTCGGCTGCTCTTGCTCAAATGCATATGTATTTTTGCGTTTGGCAAATGATGTTCTCTATGACCTTTTTCTTTGCTGGGATTTTACTGCTTTTGCTATTCGTATTTTCTGCCTTCAACCCTTTGTTTCTGGGTTAGGAAAGTTCAACTGATGATATGAAAAGAGTTCAGTTGTGGGCAGTGAATCCTTCGAGCTAGCACCCCTTTTATGGCAGAGTCATGGGAAGTTTATAACATTTTATGCATAGCTTGGAGCTGTGGCATTTCTATCCTTCGGGTTGAGATTGATTGCAACGACCTCATCCTTCTCCACACGCAAAGGAGTGTGAGTCGTTTTGAACGGCTGCCCTAAAGAAATTGGAATGTCTCTTTCGTTCACCTCTATGGTGAAGCAAATTTTGCTGCAGATAGTTACTGCAGATGGTTTGATTCTTGTATGCCCTTTTTCTTTTAGATGATCACGCTGCAGGGGTTACTACAGTGTGCCAATTTTTTATAAATGCATTTTTCCGAAAAAAAAAAAAAGATTTCAGTTCGGTTTCTTTGAGTTTAATGGTATCATAGGAGTACATTTATGTTCTACATCATTAGCCTAACATTTATTAAAATTGAAACTGTAACAAAATCTACATTGGTTTCCTCTTCTTTTTACGGTTTATGCAAGCACAAAGAGTATTGATATAGTATATATCACATTGGGGCATGGTGTTGCTTGGGACTATGGATTTCGTCATGTGGACGTGGAGTCTGATTCCTACTCGGTGGTTAAAGCTTACAGATGAGATGGATGCATCTTTTTGACGAAGATTAAGGACTAACTAATTATATTGTTTATGCTTTGGCTTCTCTTGCCACTAGGTTTGCTCCGGGCTCTACTTTACTCACAGATACCTTTACCTGTCTTTCTCGTTTTATTTTTTTGATGATACTATTAGGGCACTGCTGTAATTCAGTTTTGATCAAATACTAGCTCACTTTTCGTGGGTTCCACGGGTTTCCTTATTAATTAATGTTTTTAAAAAATTTAACATTTTAATTATTATTTTTAGGCATTTATTATGTAATATTAAAAAAACTTGCACATAATTTGTTTCCGAATTATACAATTTTATCAATTTTTTTATTTGTTCATATAGATTTGAAAAATAAATTAAAAATTATTAAAATAAAAAGTAGAATATAAATTAGAAAAATAAATAAAATAAACTATTTAATAATAATATAAATAATAAATAATTTTTTAAACTTAAACATGCATTATTGGCTCCTAAAACAAAAAATATAAAAAATATAAGAGAGTAATTTTTAAAACATAAATCGGTAAAATGAATAAAAAATATTATTATAAAAAAATAAAATAGAAAAATAAAATATAGATTAGAAAAATAAATTTTAAAAACCTATATAATAATAATATAAATAATAATTAATTTTACAAAGTTAAACATGGATCAGTGAGCCAAAAAAAACAAAAACAGTAAACAATAGAAGTAAAAATCAAAACAATTAATGAATGATAATAAAAAAAGTAAGAAAACTTAAGAGAGTAATTTTAAAGAAATAAAACTCAGGAAATTAAATAAAAAATATTATTATGCAGGAAAAAATTAAATTATAAAATAAAATATAAATCAGAAAAATAAATAAAATAAACTATTTAAAAGTAATATAAATAATACTTAATTTTTTATATTTAAACATACATCTGTGAGCCCCCAAAAAAAAATATATATTAAACAATAAACCAGAAATTAAAATAATTAATTGATAATAAAATCATAAAAAATAAAAGGGTAATTTCCAAAAATAAAAATCAGGAAAGAAAATTAAAAATAACTATTATTATGAAGAAAGAACATTAAAATACCAAATAGAAATAAATTATAAAAATAAATAAAATAAAATGCTCAATAATAATATAAATAATAATTAATTTTATAAATTTATAACTGCATCCTTTATTGATCCATGCTTGGGCCTACAAAATTGACCCCTAAAACAAAGAAAATATTAAACACAGAATAAAAAATTATAAGAATTAATTAATAAAAAAACATAAAATGAGTAATTTTTAAAATAGAAATCATAAAAAATAGAAAAATCTATTATTATGAAGAAAAACTTTAATACAAAAAAGTAAAATATAAATCAGATTAAATCATTGTCAGGGGTCAACTCATCCAAAGTATTAAGTTTCATTTTCCTGTAAAAAAAAGAAATCTATTATAAAAATTAAAGTACTCAATTGCATTAGAAAGAAAAAAAAAACAAAAAAATAATATATAAAAACATAAATAAAACTTTCTCAGAAATAGATACTTAAAAAACAAAATATAATTGTAAACAAAAAAAAAAACAAGAACTGTATCCGGATTTCACTGTACTGACATCCGATTTTCTCTGTGTGTTTTCACTTTTTTGTTTCTCAAAAGAAACTGTATGAGACACAGAAACTTAAAAAACAAAATAGAATTGTAAAGAAATTGAAAGCATAGGAACTGTATCCGGATTTCTCTGTATTGACATCCGGTTTACTCTATGTGTTTTCACTTCTTTGTTTCTCTAAAGAAACTGTATTAGATAGAAGAACTTAAAAACCAAAATAGAATTGCATAGAGAATTAAAAAAAAGAAAGAGAATAAGATTAGTACGTGCTGCAAGTTAAAAAAAAAAAGAAGGAAAAGAGAGAAGAATAAATGAAGAAGAAAGAGTATCAAAAACAAAACCTATACCTGTGTTTACAAATATTTAGAGAAAAGAGTTTAACAATCATCAATTTATTTTTTTTAAAAACGGTACAAAAAAGTATTGATTTAGTTAAAGTATGATTAGGAGTGTATCTTTATAAAGTGATGATTTTGTATACTTCATTAGGGAAAAACGATACTGATCTCATGGAGGGTTTATTTTTTTTTTTTAATCTAATCTGATGGAGGTTGTTTTTTAGAATTTAGTTAAAAAGTGTTGATTCGGTACACTTTTTTTCTAGGAAAATCGGTACTCATGGAGGGTTGAAGTTCTTTTTCTTATTCTGATAATTTATTTTTTTATATAAAAAAGGAACAAAATCAAAGGGTTTAAGGTTTTTTTTTTTATTGATTTGATGGAGGTTGGTTTTTACGATTTAGTTAAACTATGATTAGGAGTGTATCTTGTAAAATTGATGATTTTGTATTAAAAAATTAACTGATACTTTGACAAAATACAAACCAATTTTTTTTTAAAAAAATTGATTTGATGGAGGTTGGTTTTTTGGATTTAGTTAAAGTATGATTAGGAGTGTATCTTTGTAAAGTGATGATTTTGTATACTTCATTAGGGAAAACCGAAAGTGATCTCATGGAGGGTTTAATTTTTTTTTGTAATCTAATCTGATGGAGGTTGTTTTTTAGAATTTAGTTAAAAAGTGTTGATTTGGTACACTTTTTTTTAGGAAAATCGGTACTCATGGAGGGTTGAAGTTTTTTTTCTCTTATTCTGATAATTTAATTTTTTGTAAAAAAGGAACAAAATCAAAGGGTTTAAGGTTTTTTTCTTTTTTATTGATCTGATGCAGGTTGGTTTTTGCGATTTAGTTAAACTATGATTAGGAGTGTATCTTGTAAAATTGATTTGTATTAAAAAATTAACTGATGCTTTGATAAAATACGAAACCGAATTTTTTTTTTAAAATTGATTTGAAGGAGGTTGGTTTTTTGGATTTAGTTAAAGTATGATTAGGATTCTATCTTTGTAAAGTGATGATTTTATATACTTCAATAGGGAAAATCGATACTAATCTCATGGAGGGTTTAATTTTTTTTTTAATCTAATTTGATGATCTCTTTTTGTGTTTTTGCAGGCTCTAGCTAAATGGCTCAAGCGGGTGGCCGCAATATATAACTATAATGTTTCCTTGTTTTTATTGGAGAACCAATATGGACTACAACCTAAGTTTATCTCTTTCCTTTTCCTTTTTCCGAAAGAGTGTTAGCTAGATTTTAGTTATTCTAAATTTTTGTCATGATTCAATATAAACTATGATTATATTGAAGTCATTGTTCGCTTATGGTTAATCGCTTATGAATTTTGTATACTTCATTAGCGAAAATCGATACTGATCTCATGGAGGGTTTAATTTTTTTTTAATCTAATCTGATGGAGGTTGTTTTTTTATTTAGTTAAAAAGTGTTTATTTGGTATACTATTTTTTGGGAAAATCGGTACTCATGGACGGTTTAAGTTTATTAATCTTATTTGATAATTTAATTTATTTTAAAAAAACGGAACAATATCAAAGGGTTTAAGGTTTTTTCTTTTTTACTGATTTGATAGAGGTTGGTTTTTAGGATTTAGTTAAAACTCTGATTAGGAGTGTATCTTGTAAAAGTGATGACTTTGTATTAAAAAATTATCTGATGAATTGATAAAATACAAAACAGGTTTCTCTGGGATAATTATGATTGTCACTATGGCCAATCAAACTACACCTACAATCCTCCGCATGGCAATAAAAGAAGACCCCAAAGCCTCCACATGGCAATAAAGCAAGACCTCAAAAATCCTATGTGTCAAAACCTGGTGAGGGATACAACTTTAAATATATATAATAGATAAGGGCTTAAATCCTCATCAGTTTTTTTTTTTTTTTTGAGAAAAGGAAATGTTAGTTAGCTCGTGTTTTCTATACGAAAACTCACTATCGTATCTAATAAACGGATTTCGGTTGCTAGCTATGCCTTCGAAACCAATCTCGTATGAACATGAAGACCGGCTACCTCTCAATTTGAGTGTAACTTTTTTTTTTGTACAGCAAAATTACACAACCCCAAACCCCCCACACTACCCTCAATGACCCTTTGGAACCTAGCCAAGGGAGATGCCATCCAGCTACAAATAGCTTTGGCAATTTGAGTGTAACTTTACAAACTCATAAGTGATAATATATATATATATATATATATATATATATATATATATATATATATATATATATTAACATACATCCAGGAGAGATTTTAGGACTGACATCTGGAAGTTAAGAGAATGTTATGTTAAAAAGAAATGGTGGTCATATTATAGAGTCGTTCTTTGCACAACATCATCTTATTTTGTTGCATATCAATTATCTTACTTATTGTTATACAATTATCTTCATTAGTTTTTTTTGTCTATTTTTCTAAATAATGATAAGATGATAGGTAAGTTTTCCAATTTATACTGATTGTGTTTTCTAATACATTTTTATCATTATTTTTCATGTTTTATTTTACGTAATTAATTAAATATTATTTTAAATTTTTACATAAAAATAAATATTAATATGTTGGATGACCATGAAAATGTAAGTAACCGGTATGCAAACAAAGAGACAATATGCGCAGCGGAAAACCCGGAACTAATGGAGGATCCATGTGAAACGGGGTAAACCGAATAACAAAAATTTCGTACCTGGTTTGGTCGAGATCTTTCACTCAACTGATGATACGAATCAGCAAGAACCGGACAGAAATCCGACTCCTCTACGGTATCCACACGAACCGTCAATGACTGCTAGCAATCGTCACACGATCACTAACCCGAACACTCCCGAACCGCAGTGCTAGCTGCAGAATTTCGAGAGCAAAAGAGCCTAGAGTGTTTTTCTCACAACTTTTGTGTATGTGCTTGTGTGTTGAGCTCTACTCTAATCTGCTCATACTTCACACTCTTACATATATCACATATATGTTTACACATTAGTTAATATAGAAAATGGCCAACCAATCATACATACATCTTATCATGCATAATTGTGTTTTCCATTATCTATACTTTAGTCACAACCATCAACATGATCATGTCTCCACTAACTCAATTATATATATCAACATATATATAAAACAACACATCCTTTCATGCCTTTTGGACAATAATTCAGGTTCAATAATTCTAGTAACTATTGAACCGAGCAACCCAAACGACCCGGTCCAACCATGGTCTAACCACTAGCTCAATAACCTGGTCGAACCATGGTCCAATCACGGTCTAACCACGGACTCGAATCAACAGTTCTAAGTGTGTGACCCTGTAGGCACTAATCACATTGGCAATAATTATAAACTCTCATTTATAATTATAAACAATGAGCGGTGTCTAGCAACACATCATTGCTACCCAAGTGACCAGATCAGTACTGATTCATTATGCCTCGGAAAAATGTCATTATCCTTTCGTCACATTATCAATATCAAACACGAGACATGGAATATGTCATTCTCGTATATGATTAATCTAAGTTTTCTTGATCCTCGAGTTAACTGTGTAAAATAGATCAAATGATATCCCCATATCACTTAATCTGAGCATGGCCATGCATTTACAGTTCAACTCTATCAAGAGGCCCAACTGATAATATACCCGTTATAAGGGTTGGACGAATTCCATCTTGATTATATAAAACCCACTACACATTATATCATGTACCCAACAATTACTCTAAGGTTTACTCAGTTACGGGTAACTAAGAGTAATGTCAAAGTACACGACTCATATGTTGGGAACCTTGATGATCTCAGGTCTAAGGATAGTACATATAAGAACCACTAATGACAACATATATATAACAGTCCATGTAGTGTTCTTATGTCGGGTTAGTCCAGACCACAAATTCTCTAACTTGTACCCGTATGTAGAATTCAGCTCATATAATTCTCAACATACGCTAGTCTTAATTTATTATTACAACCCATCCATAATAATAATTGACTAGGGACAATTTAAGAATATAAAATATTCTTAGGTTATAAATATGTGCAAGCATTTATCACTGATAAACATATTTATTGAAATAAAACCTTAATAAATATACATGACTATAAAATATGATCAATGATTGCTTTTGGGCATTACACTAACAATCTCCCACTTGCACTAAAGCGAATCATCCACGTATCTAATACCAATGGATCTAGCATGTCCATCATGCTTCTGGTGTGTAAGCGGCTTAGTTAAAGAATCTGCTACATTGTTCTCAGAAGAAACTTTGCACAGCCTCACATTGCCTCTAAGACAAAACACATATCTTGACTGCGATCTAAAGTCATCCCTGTCGGTTTGGAAGCTAACATCTTTGTAACCCTTTACAACAAGCCCATCAACGCTTCCGCATACAAGGAATGCATCCTTAGTTCTTTTCAAGTACTTAAGGATGTTCTTAACCGCTGTCCAGTGACCTTCACCAGGATCAGATTGATATATGCTTGTGACACTTAATGCATATGCGACATCCGGTCGAGTACATAGCATGGCATACATGATGGATCCTATTGCTGACGCATAAGGGATCTTACTCATTCGCTCTCTCTCCTTAGATGTACTAGGACATTGATTTTTTGAGAGAGTTATCCCATGTGACATGGGCAAGAAACCTTTCTTGGAGTCTTGCATGCTAAACCTTTTAAGCACCTTGTCAATATATGTACTTTGACTTAGGCCAAGAAGCCTTTTGGATCTATCTCTATAGATCTTTATACCTAGCACGTACGCAGCTTCACCTAAGTCCTTCATTGAAAAATTCTTTCCTAACCAAGTCTTTACAGACTGTAGTGTTGGAATATCATTCCCAATGAGCAGAGTGTCGTCAACATACAGCAACAAGAAAACGACAGTGCTCACACTAACCTTCTTGTAAACACATGGCTCATCTTCGTTCTTAATGAAACCAAACTGTTTGATTACTTCATCAAAACGAAGATTCCAACTCCTAGAAGCTTGCTTTAATCCATAAATGGATCTTTACAACTTGCATACCTTATTAGCATTCTCTACAGTGACAAAACCCTCAGGTTGTGTCATGTACACATCCTCTAAAAGATTTCCATTAAGGAAAGCGGTTTGGACGTCCATCTGCCATACTTCATAATCATGGTATGCAGCTATAGTCAATAAAATTCGGATGGATTTAACCATGGCAACTGGCGAAAAAGTTTCATCATAGTCAATACCATGAACTTGTTTGAAACCTTTAGCAACCAATCGCCCTTTAAAGGTAATCACATTACCATCCATGTCGGTCTTCTTCTTATAGACCCACTTGCACCCAATGGGTTTTACCCCTTCAGGTGGATCAACCAAGGTCCAAACCTTATTTTCATATATGGATTCCATCTCAGAATTCATGGCTTCTAGCCACTTCTTAGAGTCTGGACCCATAATAGCCTACTGATAGGAAGTGGGCTCATCTTCATCCATGAGCATTACGTCTCCAGTATGAGTCAAAAGAAATCCATATCTCTCAGGCTCATAGCGAGTCCTATTAGACCTACGTGGTCCATGTGTTACAGATACAGGGTTTTCACCCACAACAACTTGTGGTTGCTGTTCTTGTTCCATCTTAGCCTCTATAGCTTCTTGTTGTGCTCGAACGTCTTCGAGTTCTATTTTTTTCCCACTGATCTCTCTAGAAATAAATTCTGTTTCTGGAAAAATAGCAGTACGAGCAACAAACACTTTTTGCTCTGTGGGATTATAGAAATAATATCCTTTAGTTTCTTTAGGATATCCAACAAAAAGGCACTTGTCAGATTTAGGGCTGAGCTTGTCTGATGCTTGACGTCTTACGTAAGCCTCACAACCCCAAATCTTCATAAAAGAAAAATTGGAACGCTTCCCAGTCCACATCTCATATGGTGTCTTTTCAACCGATTTAGATGGAACACGGTTAAGTGTAAAGGCAGCAGTCAATAAAGCATGTCCCCAAAATGAAGAAGGTAGGTCAGCTTGACTCATCATAGAACGAACCATGTCTAACAGAGTTCTATTTCTCCTTTCAGATACACCATTCCATTGAGGTGTACCCGGTGGTGTAAGTTGTGATATTATACCACATTCCTTTAGATGATCAAGAAATTCTCGGTCTAAGTATTCACCTCCTCGATCAGATCGAAGCATTTTAATACTCTTACCAAGTTGATTTTGTGCTTCATTCTTGAATTCTTTGAACTTTTGAAAGGATTCTAACTTGTGCTTCATAAGATACACATAGCCATATCTACTATAATCATCAGTAAATGTAATGAAGTACTGAAATCCACCTCTAGCCTGTGTTGACATAGGCCCACAAACATCAGAATGTATAAGGCCTAACAAGTCGGAAGCTCTTTCACCTTTACCAGCAAAAGGAGCCTTCGTCATTTTGTCCAATAAACATGACTCACATGTCTCATATGATTCAAAATCAAATGAGTCTAAAAGCCCATCCTTATGGAGCTTAAAAATACGAGTCTCGCTTATATGGCCCAAATGACAATGCCAGAGATAGGTCGTATTAGAATCGTTTAATTTAACCTTCTTCGAATTACTGTTATAGATTGGGGTTTCTCGGTTTAGAACGTACAAGCCATTGCTTAAATATGCACCACCATAATAAATATCATTCAAATAAATAGAACAACAGTTGTTCTTTATTACGAATGAAAAACCCTTCTTGTCCAGACAAGAGACAAAAATCAAATTCCTGCTTATAGTAGGTACATAATAACAATCATCAAGTTCCAAAACCAAACCACTCGGTAAAGATAGATAATAAGTCCCTACGGCTAATGAAGCAACTCTTGCTCCATTGCCAACACGCAGGTCCACTTCACCCTTTGCTAATCTTCTACTCTTTCTCAGATCTTGCACATTTACACAAATGTGAGAACCACATCCGGTATCTAATACCCATGATGCAGAGATAGAAATATTAGCTTCTATAACAAGAATACCTGAAGCGAAAGTCTTACTTCCCTTCTGTTTCTTCACCTCCTCAAGATAAATAGGGCAGTTACATTTCCAATGGCCAGGTTTCTAGCAATGGAAACATTGTCCTTCCTTTGCAACACCACCTTTAGGTTTTAGCACATGTGAAGAAGAAGATGCACATGAACCAAACTTTTTGGCACATTTCTTCTTCTTGCTAAACTTGGCTTTTCCCTTTCCTTTGCCATTTTCAACCATCAAAATGTTGTTGGATTTATTAGCCTTCATATGTTGCTCAATTGTTCCCAACATGTTAAGCAACTCAGACAAAGATTTGTCAAGATGATACATGTTGAAATTCATGACAAATTGGCTGTAACTATCCGGCAACGATTGCAGGACTAGATCAACAACCAACTCTCTTTGCAAAGGAAAACCCAGCCCCTCAAGGCTCTCAATGTATCCAATCATTTTGAGGACATGAGGTCTGACAGGTGATGACTCAACCATCTTGCACTGGTATAATGCCTTTGAGGTCTCATACCTCTCATGCCTGGCTTGCTCTTCAAAGAGCATTTTCAGGTGTTCGATCATATCGAAAGCACCCAAGTTCTCATGTTGCTTCTGAAGCTCAGAGTCCATAGTGACAAGCATAAGGCATGCAACATCCAATGCTTCATCAACATGCTTCTTGTAAGCATCCTTTTCTACCCTAGGAGTATTAAGTGCCGGTTCATCAGGAACAGGCCCTTCAAGGACATACAATTTCTTTTCTTGCTTGAGGACTATCCTCAAATTGCGGTGCCACTTAAGGAAATTATTCCCATTCAGTTTTTCCTTCTCAAGGACTGATCGCAGTGACATAGTACTTGTGTTTTGTGCCATGATAATTCTACAGTGATCAATTCACACAAATCAGAGTCATGTATACAATCATTTAACAAGGAATTTTATTAAATGATACTCCCACTATATAAATCAAGATGATAATGAGTGGGCCAAGATCCATATTTCACTATAAGATAAGTTAGCTTTGGCCAATTGCTTACATCATAGTTATTTAGGTAGACAACTCTTTGTCAATTACATCTCATGTAACTCTTGGATAGTTGAGTGAACAACTCTTGTTCTTGTCTATCTCATAGACTTATCTCAACTCTTTTCCTCTAAGTCCCCAATCCTATTGAGATGACTTAGTTAAGTTGAACCCATAACAAGCAGTTTGGATATTACAATTATCCCATCGCACCTTGCTATGATAAACATTGGCACTTTGCTTTGGCAAACCTACCAAGTGTTGTTCTAAGCATAGATGAGTGCTCATCAATGGAAGACAACACATGAGTAACTTAATATTTAGCATCTTGCTAGGACAAACACTGGCACTTTGCTTTGGGAAATCTACCAAGTGTTGATCCAAGCGTAGATGAGTGCTTGTCAACAAATTGTTTCCATAACATGCCTGTGATCATATATCGCATATACAATCATTTATAATCAATACCAAGCTATGTGACATGATTATAAAAGGATAATCATGTTAACAAGCAATCAACATATTGTTCATATATCATTAAGATCATAAGAACAGGTTATCTAGCATGCAAAACATCAAATTGATTTGCAGAATTTCAGAACATCGATGTTTAACCATAGAACATCGTTGTTTAACCTTAGAACATCGTTGTTTAACCTTAGAACATCGATGTTTGAGAATTCTGGAACTTCAAGTAAGTTGGCAGAATCTCAAAACATCAATGTTTGGTCATGAACATCGATGTTTGGAGTTTCAGAATTCTAGAACATCGATGTTGACACTTAAACATCGATGTTTGAAGTTTCTGGACTACAGAACATCGATGTTTAACGCTTAAACATCGATGTTTAAAGTTTCTAGAACCAGAACATCGATGTTTAACCCCTAAACATCGATGTTTAAAGTTTCTAGAACCAGAACATCGATGTTTAACCCTTAAACATCAATGTTTAAAGTTTCTGGAACTCCAAATCGTTGGCAGGTTGCTCAGAACATCGATGTTTACATTTTAAACATCGATGTTTTGACCCCTCGACCGACAATCGACCAAGAGAACATTGATGTTCACTTCTATCGATGTTTTGGTAACATATACCGTTCAATCAACCTTGTCGAACTCAATCGACTTCCTGCCGAAAACAAACTTTGATTGATATCATATACCAATCAAGAACTTGCTGTCAAACAACTTTGATGGATTCGACTTCAACATATCACACATATAAGAATCATAATGATCTAGTTTAAGCATACTATCAACATAAGCATAATAAACTATGATCAAGTTATGTTGCTTATACAATCATGATCAAGCCACATCATATATAGCATATCATACATATAAACAACTTATTCGGATTAGTGTTTCACAAGAGGCTCCGCTACCACTGTAAGTAACCGGGTATGCAAACAAAGAGACAATATGCGCAACGGAAAACCCGGAACTAATGGAGGACCCATGTGAAACGGGGTAAACCGAATAACAAAAATTTTGTACCTGGTTTGGTCGAGATCTTTCACTCAACTGATGATACGAATCAGCAAGAACCGGACAGAAATCCGACTCCTCTATGGTATCCACACGAACCGTCGATGACTGCTAGCAACCGTCACACGATCACTAACCCGAGCACTCCCAAATCGCAGTGCTAGCTGCAGAATTCCGAGAGCAAAAGAGCCTAGAGTGTTTTTCTCACAACTTTTGTGTATGTGCTTGTGTGTTGAGCTCTACTCTAATCTGCTCATACTTCACACTCTTACATATATCACATATATGTTTACACATTAGTTAATATAGAAAATGGCCAACCAATCATACATACATCTTATCATGCATAATTGTGTTTTCCATTATCTATACTTTAGTCACAATCATCAACATGATCATGTCTCCACTAACTCAATTATATATATCAACATATATATAAAACAACACATCCTTTCATGCCTTTTGGACAATAATTCAGGTTCAATAATTCTGGTAACTATTAGACCGATCAACCCAAACGACCCAGTCCAACCATGATCCAACCATGGTCTAACTACTAGCTCAATAACCTTGTCGAACCATGACCCAACCACGGTCTAACCACTGGTTCGAATCAACAGTTCTAAGTGTGTGACACTGTAGGCACTAATCACGTTGGCAATAATTATAAACTCTCATTTATAATTATAAACAATGAGCGGTGTCTAGCAACACATCATTGCTACCCAAGTGACAGGATCAGTACTGATTCATTATGCCTCGGAAAAATGTCATTATCCTTTCATCACATTATCAAGATCAAACACGAGACATGGAATATGTCATTCTCGTATATGTTTAATCTAAGTTTTCTTGATCCCCGAGTTAACTGTGTAAAATAGATACAAATGATATCCCCATATCACTTAATTTGAGCATGGCCATGCATTTACAGTTCAACTCTAACAAGAGGCCCGACTGATCATATACCCGCTATAAGGGTTGGACGAATTCCATCTTGATTATACAAAACCCACTACACATTATATCATGTACCCAACAATTACTCTAAGGTTTACTCAGTTACAGGTAACTAAGAGTAATGTCAAAGTACACGACTCATATGTTGGGAACCTTGATGATCTCAGGTCTAAGGATAGTACATATAAGAACCACTAATGACAACATATATATAACAATCCATGTAGTGTTCTTATGTCGGGTCAGTCCATACCACAAATTCTCTAACTTGTACCCGTATGTAGAATTCATATCTCATATAATTCTCAACATACGCTAGTCTTAATTTATTATTACAACCCATCCATAATAATAATCGACTAGGGATAATTTAAGAATATAAAATATTCTTAGGTTATAAATATGTGCAAGTATTTATCACTGATAAACATATTTATTGGAATAAAACCTTAATAAATATACATGACTATAAAATATGATCAATGATTGGCTTTTGGGCATTACACTAATAGAAAGAGGATTTAAAATATTCTAATTTATTCTTTTAAAAATAAGTAATATTATGTTAATAGTATTAATTAGTAAAAAATCATAATTATGATATAACCAAACCTAATTATGAAATACACGGGGTGTAAAATAGTGTATTATTGTAACACATGTCTTTACAAACTCATTCAACATGATGCTGTAAGAATTTGGACTAGTCAATAAAGCTTGCATCATTCATTAAAAAAGAAAAAAACTGAAATATGACTCCTATTCAGATTTAAATTATTAGAGCATGACTCTTGTCATTTTTAAATTATAAAAGTATCAATAATGCTAAATGCCACTACATACATCACCCCTGAAAATTTCAGGGGTGATGTGGCATTCTACCTATATGTAAAGTTAACATTAAATGGCATGTTGACGAGATATTTATATTCTATTAATTTTTGTTTTAAAAAATAAAATGGCAAAACCTAATTGTCTTTCCTAAATATATTTCTTCTTCTTTATCTCCTGTCGACGCCAACGGATCGCTTGTACTCCATAACCCATTCTACTTCTTCATGTTAATTTTGTTGGATGACAAATCCTCATTTTCATTGACTCTTTGATCATCTAATTTCCCCAAAACCCAAAATCTAATTGTCTTTCCTAAATATACTTCTTCATGTACAGATATTCCATAACAGGGTGCCCCACTTATGTCTTCTACTATCAAAGAGAAGCTTGTCAATGGCAAACTGGAAAACAGATGATGAAAGCCAAGATAACTTTTTTTTGATGACACTTGATCCAACTATTAATCCATAAAGAATAGAACTTTAATGGCACATGAACTGATTTGTTTCACCACTTATATCTTCTATTATCAAAGAGAAGCTTGTCAATGGGAAAACAAATGATGAAAGTCAAGATAACTTTTTTTTATGAAACTTGATCCAACCATAAATACATAAAGAGTAGAACTTTAATAGCTCATGGTCTGCCCAAGAAGACCAGTCGTTGCTAGTTCAGTTGTTTCAATTGCTTCTCATATTGAATATAGCTTTTAGGCTTCCATCCCAAAATACATAACTTATAAAACAATTAATTTCACCATTGAATTCATGCGAGAAAATCTGAATCAAAATCTTAGGTTTTAAAACTAATTTACTTTTCGCCCAGTGGAAAAGAAATTGTTGTGTAATTGGCTATCTGGAAAGATTATTATTAGTTTGATGATTTGGGTTTTGGGAAAATTAAATGATCAAAGAGTCCATGAAAATGAGGATTTGCCATCCAACAAAATTAACATGAAGAAGTAGGATGTGTTAAGGAGTACAGTGGATCCGTTGGCGTCGACAGAAGATAAAGAAGAAGAAGTATATTTAGGGAAACAATCAGGTTTTGCCATTTTCTTTTTTAAAACAAAAATTAGTAAAATATAAATATCTAGTCAACATATTATTTAATATTAATTTTAACATACACGTAGGATGCCACATCACCCCCTGAAATTTTCAGGGGTGATGTATGTAGTGGTATTTAGCATTATTGAAATATATAATAGCAGACCTTGTTCCTGTCAAATTAGGAAGCCACGTGGCAAGTCATATATTTAGTATTTGAATTACACTGCTATTGAAAATTTAATCAATGTGGGGAGAAAAAAAATATAGGATTCACGAACCATAATTTGAAATCAAAGGGTTCATGAATCATAATTAAGGCTGTAATTTTAAACTCCAAGAATTCATGCACCAAAATTTACCTATAAACTAGCCACTGTACCCGTGTTACACACGGGTTTGGGTGCCATTTGATTTGTATCGTGTTACACACGAATGTTTGACGAATTTTCTATTTATGCATAATGTTTTCCCCCTTTGCATTATGTTTGCTGTTTTCAATTTTTATTATTAAGCTGGTTTTTGTTTTTTTGGTAATATTGGTTTTAATGGGTTTTAGTTAGGGCCAATCCTGGTTTTGTTATTAAGTGTGAAATGTCCGGATTCAATTTGGTTGGTTTTTTTTTTTGGTAATATTGGTTTTAATGGGTTTTAGATAGGGCTAATCCTGGTTGGACCGAATTTTTTTTGTTATTAAGTGTGGAATGTCCGAGTTCAATGTACCTTTCGTTCTCATCCATTACTGCCAATTGCCACTCGTTTTTTGCTCCCTTTTTCCCCTCTTTCGCCTGTAACGCAAACATCTCTTTTGGTTATTTGATGAAACCGTAGCCGCCGCAAGACAAATTTCTTTTTTGCGGGGAATTAACCCTTTGTTTTCGGCTCGAATCCTTCCCTTTTGTTCGCGATGTTCACTGATTTTTTGCGTTGTTCGCGGATTTCTTCCTTTCTGTTTTCGCCGTTGCTGTTGTTTAGCAGATTCATTCCTTTTTTGTCTTCTTCGATTTCTTCCTTTCTGTTTTCGTAGATGGTGTTGTTTGGCAGATTCCTTCCTTTTTTGTCTTCTTCGATTTCAAGAGCCCTAATTGGAAGCGCTCTGTTTATGCAGGTGGTCAAGGTTTGTGAGTTTGTTTCTATTACAGCATCCCTTTACACCTCGAATTGCTTTGCTATTTCGAGATCCTGTTGGGTTTGGAAGTTCATATCGATTCTTCTTGTTTTCCTCAGGTTTATATCGTTTTCTTTTTTTTGTTGTTTAAACATTTTGTTCGTGTTTTGCATATCTGGGTTTGGAAGTTCTCTTTTTACTGTTATGTTGCTAACAATTGTGAATATTGCCTTCTGTTTCTGTTTGTTTCTTTATTTTGGTTTATTATCTAACATTTTGGATTGTAAATCTTGTATTCTGTTTATATTCTAATTGGCGTTCGCAAAGAATGGATTTAACACAGAATATAAAGTGAGGAATATAAATTGAAGAACATATAAGAAAATATAAAGCTGTGATTATAAATTGAAGAACACAGAACTGTCTTTATTTTTATTACTGTAGAAAAGGGGGTGTTAAACACCATCACAGCAAACCCTCAATCTCGCTCTGTTCACTTCTTCAACTCTGCCTTCAGCTTGTTGTTTTCTTCCTCTAGCTTTGTGCATTGCTTGGTCTTCTCTACCTAGAGATCGCGATAGTCGTCTGACATCTCCTTCCAGATCGTCATTAACCGATCTTGTTTCTACACCAAGGTTTGCCAGTCGGTGATTTCTGCCAGCATTTGCGTGCACATTTCTTCTAACTTGTTCTTTTTCTCCTGGAGATGGTTGATAACCTCCTCCAGGATTGATTGTTGTTTGCTGACTCTTGGCTTGCCATCTTTGTTGTTCTTGGTCTGTTTGGTAGTTGAGAAATCAATTGTTTGTGTGTTAATCATATGGCTATGTTGCACTATATATAGGAGTACATCATGACTTTTCGTGTGAACTTCTAATAACTGCTGTTTCAATTGGTTGCGTAACTGTTGCGCATTTGAATGGTTCCAGTAATTTGGGGCGTTATTTATTCGTAACGAAAAACCCTAATACATTGAATTTTTTGAAACGGCGTACGTAATCTAATAGGTACAATGAGCCGGCCTATTTTTTAAGTGTAACGCCCCGAATTTCCGGTAATTAAATTTCTATGGAATTTTAAGAATTTTTAAATTTTAATTCCAATTCTACCCTCGAGGAATTTCCGGGATTTTAGGTCAAGAAGATTATTATTAATTTCTTCTTCTTTTCTTTGGAAATATTTTATTTCCTTAGTAATAAAAATTCTAGTGTGAAATTAAATCTTTAATCAAGATTAAAGTAAAAAATTGAGTATTATTTGTGTTTGTGTTTAAAACACAAGTTTTGGAGTAGTATTGACCAATACTACGTAGTTTTGGGAAGCCCAATACATGAAACTCAAGTTTGAATGCGTTTTGACCAGAGGAGCTTGGCGCGTTGACCTCAGGTCCTGAGAGGACAAAACGACGCCGTTTTTGCTGACCAAACGACGTCGTTTCAGGCGTGGCCGAACCCTAGGATTACCCTAAGTATAAAAGCATCTTTTTCTTCTCTTCCTTCCACTCTTTTCTCTTCCGAGTTCGGCCGGCCACTCTCCACCATCTCCACGATCTCTCCCTTCCTCTCCCTCTTCGTTTTCACTCAAAATCGCCACCTTGATGTCGCTTTCTTCTTTTCTCCTTTACTCCTTCGAAGCCGCTGCTCCTGTTGCATCCCCGTCGTGAGTTTATCTTCCTTCTCCTCTCTTCGATTAAACAGCCGCCGCCGCCGCTTGTGAGGACGCCATCTGCCTGCCACAAGTCCGACCTGAGGCATCGGTTGCTGCCATCGCCGCCCATCCTTCTTCCTTTTCTCACGCTTGTTGTTGTTGAAGGACGCCACCGCTGCTGCAAGTCGAAGGAGGAGGGTTACGTGGGCTGGGTTTCGTCGAGGGGACGAAGATGCCTCCACCTGAGGTGTTGTTGCGCCGCCGTTGTGGGGTAAGCAACGCTGCCTCTGTCTTCCCCATCTCCTTGCGTCGCCGCTTTATTCACCTCGACGCCGCCGTCGCCGAGGCAAGGTCGTCGCCACCATTAGTCGGGTAAGCCGACTCCTTTCTCTCCTCTCTTCTCTTATTCTTTCCCTCCGTTCTTCTTTTCCTTTCCCTCTTGAATTCGGTCTTGTTGCTGATGGGATTGTACTGACCGGGTTTGGTGCTTGATGTCGCACCTGTGTTGACTGGGTGGTCTGGTTTGGTTCGTGTTGGTGGCGGTCCGATGAGGACATCGTGTTTTGTTCTTGTGTGGGTCTGTGAGGGATTGATGGTAGATGTGTCTATGGCGGCGTGAGCGAGCAGTAGCGGTTGTTCTCGGGGCCGGTTCTGCTTTTCGCTCGGAAGGGTGACTTGCCGGCAGCTTGGGGGGGTTGTTTTCAGGGAAGTTGTGGTCCGAATCCGAGACCCTGGAGTTCAATCCGGTACCGCCTATGCAGATTCGATTTCTGGTGAGTATTCTCCCGTTGTGTAGATTTCAATTCGTGTTCTGTGATCAGGAATTAAGGGGTTGGATGTTATTTGTTGGACTTCAGGATTTCACGCATTCATGTGGATGATGTTTTTCCGGTGACACTGTTACTGTTCCGGCGAGGGCTGCCCGGAATCCGGCGAGGGACTCTTCTCCGGCGAGACGTTAATTTTAAACGGCCTTACACGGTAATCCTCGGATGATGTGTATAATTTGTTTTCCGATCATGTCATGACATGTACGGCATAAATCGATGTATCAATATGTAATGGATTTAGTGAAAAACCGAGTGAGAGGAGTTGAGAGGCACGTGGCCGGAAAATTCTCCGACGTGAATAGTACCTCTAGGACGGGTATCCATGGGCTCGAGGAAGAACATAGAACGGGACCAAGGGAAACCGGGCCTGATTAACAAAACACTATGCTACTTCATGACATAATTGGACTTAATAGGAGATGGGCTTTAAGCCCAAGGATTTGTTTGGGTTAAATGGTGGTTTTTGATGATAAGGGCTTTAGGCCTGGATATTGATTTCGGACTTAGTTGGGCCTAGGGCCACTGTATAAATAAACCCAATAACTCTTGTTTATAAGGGCTTAGGCCTAACAATTGGAAGCATGGGCTTTAGGCCCAATGACTAATATGGATGTGGGCTTTAGGCCCCATGTTGTATTTTAGAGATTTGAGGTAATACACTCTAGGCCCTATTGTTTACAATCAGAGTTAAGTTAAGTACGGAACTTGGGATTTGAGTTGTTTGGATTTAGACCCTGATCTTTAGTAACGAGCCTTAGGCTACGGGATAAACTTAAGATCATACATTGGCATGCATTTATTTATTTGTGATGAGTAAGCATCTTATATGAGGTGTGTATTCGTAGGACGTTATGGACATAGGAATGTGAGGCGGGTTAAGGCTTCGGCTTCTGAGGCAATTATTATGGCCAAGGTGAGGACTTATAAACCTTTGTATGCATTACTGCCTACAATGCTCGGTTAACTGTATTGTTACATAAGTGGTATTAATTGTTGGTCTTGAATGCTGTATGCATGCTTGTTTGATGTGCTTATGTTGCTATCTGCGAGTGTACTATGTTGGTGATATCTCTGATGCAGAGTGCATGATTTGTGAACTGTTTACCAGTGTGATATAATATGCCTGTCGTGCATGAGTTGTTTTGTGTGTTAAATAACGTGTTAAGTGGTTTTGTGGTTTGTGTGGTGGATTGTGGGCTGGAGGCCCGGATTTGAGATTAAGATGTTTAATCCACACAACCATGTTGAAATAACGTATGGTACAATTCTTAAAGGAAAATTGTGAATAAAATACTATTATAAATTCTACTGTGGGGCTGTTGACCGGTTGGTTCGAGCGGGAAGTAATACCCCTCGGGATGGCATGCGGGTTAGCATGTGGGCCTGTGATGGCCGGTTCTACCTCCCTCCTTCTACCTCCCCCTTTCTACCTCCCTCTTTCTCTCTGTCTCTCTCTCTCTCTCTATGGATATGTTGGGCTTCGTGCCTGGTTTATTTGGGCTTCGTGCCTGGTTTATTTGGGCTTCGTGCCTGGTTGTCTGATCAGACGGGACCGAGCTCGACGCACACAGTAGAGGGCCCTAAATAAAATACTTAACCTTAATAACAAAGATAATAATATAAGTAATGATAGTGATGATTGAAGTCTGGTGATGACTGGTGTTACGTATTGTGAATTGTTGTGCTCTGTGTTTGCTGTTGCCATTGCCGGTGTACTTGTAGTTGATTTGTTTTGTATATTATTGGTTTACTTGTCTGCGGTGAGACAGTGGTTGGTCTCACCCCCTCACAGTTTTACACAGGTTAGCTGATCGATGATCAGATGTGCATATCAGCAGGTGGCGGTGCTTTCCTCTCCTCGGGTCGGATCCATAGAGTTCACTACATACATGTCATCATAAGTTTAGTCTTCCGCTGCATACTCGTTGTTGTTTAATTTATTGTAAAATTGTTCTTTGATTTTTGCTATTGATATTGTATCCCGGGTAGAAGGACAATTTGGTCACTTCACATGATGTATAATCCTTAATGAATAATTTGGGATACGGGTGTCCTGGGAATGATAAGGGCAAATTTGGCCAATCTATAATTGATTTACCACTTATATTAATAAATTGGGACACGGGCGTTTCAGTTGGTAGCGGAGCAGGCTGTAGATCCTTTGGGATGTTTGGATACGTGTTTTTTTCACTTATGTGGATAAGACTGCTCCTGTCTGAGTCGGTTGTTGCATTTGTCAAACGCATTCATATAATGAGTCGTACTATGGATCCGGTGGAGGACACGCACCTGCTGGGGGTCGGAGTGACCCGGTATTGTTGTTGAACGACATGTTTATCCTTACAGCTTTGGCTGTAGCAAAATTAATTTTGTGGAATATCCACTGTTTTGTTAGAGTCGGTGTAGACTCTTAACTCATTGCTTGTGCCCTTTGTCGGTGTGGAGCTGGCCAATACAAGTAAGAACCATCAATTTGTTTTTGGATGTTATGTCTGTCAAAAGAAGATCTGATATGATTCTTGTGATTTTGTTGATCTTGGAGATCATGTTATGTGTGGTCTGATTATATAAATTTGAGGTTTTGAAGTTACTTGTGAATTTATCTTTTGGATTGAATCTTGTTTGGGGTTCGAGATGATAATCTCTTGAATTAATCCGAGGGTGATTTAATGATGTATTTGGGGAAATATCTTCTAAGAATACTTGAGGCAATTAATTTGGTGAGTTTAGGGATATTAATGGTGATGGTGATAAGAAGGTTTTGATCATGAATGATGGATGAAGTAATAGATCATGCGTTAGATGAGGATGCTAGGCGTATGTTTACATTGAGGTTTGATTTTGAGGTGAGCTGGGTATTGTGATTCAAATGCTAAGTTATTAATTATGTGTTGAGAGATACAGTGATATTTTAACTTCTTTGTCGGAGAAACTTTGATGTTTGTGCTAGGAATGATTTGAGGAATAGATTTGTGAGCTCGTCTTGGGTGTTATGAGTTAAATGTCGGGAGTATGTTAAGGTGTATGTTGGAGTGACCTTGTAATATTTGGTTTCTTTATCAAAAGTATTTTGATGATCGTGGTAATTATGATTTGGGATCATTAGTATGAGTTATGTAAGGATATTTGGGTGTTGAGGAATCCAAGGTATAGAAGTATAATTATGGTATTTCGGTAGTGTTCGGGTTCTAGTGTTTATGGTATGATTCAGGATATATACAATTTGGCTGAATTGACGTGTGATAAATGAAATGCTTTAAGGTTCGGAACATGAAACAGATTATGGATTTTTGGTCCCGAGGTATTCACTATGGGGGTGATGATCTTGTTTCTTAGGTTACGATTTTGGCTTCTACTAGCTGAGGATATGTTTAGTGGATTAAAGGATTGGATATAAATGGTTGAGTGATGATAAATGAAGTAGTTTATAGATTTTGCTATTGATGATGTTCATGATGATTGGATATAAATTTTTGGATTAGTGCCTTGATCTTATGCTTTTGATCATGTTTGACTTGGTATTTTGGAGTTCTTGCTTGGAAATGTGATTGATGGTCATGGTGGTTCTACTTGGTAGTATTGGCCAACGGTATTCAGATACCGGGTGACACCTGTTGTGTCAGTTAAGCACTTGGTTGCTTGACTTATCGTGAAATTTCGAGGACGAAATTTTGTTAAGTGGGGTAGAACTGTAACGCCCCGAATTTCCGGTAATTAAATTTCTATGGAATTTTAAGAATTTTTAAATTTTAATTCCAATTCTACCCTCGAGGAATTTCCGGGATTTTAGGTCAAGAAGATTATTATTAATTTCTTCTTCTTTTCTTTGGAAATATTTTATTTCCTTAGTAATAAAAATTCTAGTGTGAAATTAAATCTTTAATCAAGATTAAAGTAGAAAATTGAGTATTATTTGTGTTTGTGTTTAAAACACAAGTTTTGGAGTAGTATTGACCAATACTACGTAGTTTTGGGAAGCCCAATACATGAAACTCAAGTTTGAATGCGTTTTGACCAGAGGAGCTTGGCGCGTTGACCTCAGGTCCTGAGAGGACAAAACGACGCCGTTTTTGCTGACCAAACGACGTCGTTTCAGGCGTGGCCGAACCCTAGGATTACCCTAAGTATAAAAGCATCTTTTTCTTCTCTTCCTTCCACTCTTTTCTCTTCCGAGTTCGGCCGGCCACTCTCCACCATCTCCACGATCTCTCCCTTCCTCTCCCTCTTCGTTTTCACTCAAAATCGCCACCTTGATGTCGCTTTCTTCTTTTCTCCTTTACTCCTTCGAAGCCGCTGCTCCTGTTGCATCCCCGTCGTGAGTTTATCTTCCTTCTCCTCTCTTCGATTAAACAGCCGCCGCCGCCGCTTGTGAGGACGCCATCTGCCTGCCACAAGTCCGACCTGAGGCATCGGTTGCTGCCATCGCCGCCCATCCTTCTTCCTTTTCTCACGCTTGTTGTTGTTGAAGGACGCCACCGCTGCTGCAAGTCGAAGGAGGAGGGTTACGTGGGCTGGGTTTCGTCGAGGGGACGAAGATGCCTCCACCTGAGGTGTTGTTGCGCCGCCGTTGTGGGGTAAGCAACGCTGCCTCTGTCTTCCCCATCTCCTTGCGTCGCCGCTTTATTCACCTCGACGCCGCCGTCGCCGAGGCAAGGTCGTCGCCACCATTAGTCGGGTAAGCCGACTCCTTTCTCTCCTCTCTTCTCTTATTCTTTCCCTCCGTTCTTCTTTTCCTTTCCCTCTTGAATTCGGTCTTGTTGCTGATGGGATTGTACTGACCGGGTTTGGTGCTTGATGTCGCACCTGTGTTGACTGGGTGGTCTGGTTTGGTTCGTGTTGGTGGCGGTCCGATGAGGACATCGTGTTTTGTTCTTGTGTGGGTCTGTGAGGGATTGATGGTAGATGTGTCTATGGCGGCGTGAGCGAGCAGTAGCGGTTGTTCTCGGGGCCGGTTCTGCTTTTCGCTCGGAAGGGTGACTTGCCGGCAGCTTGGGGGGGTTGTTTTCAGGGAAGTTGTGGTCCGAATCCGAGACCCTGGAGTTCAATCCGGTACCGCCTATGCAGATTCGATTTCTGGTGAGTATTCTCCCGTTGTGTAGATTTCAATTCGTGTTCTGTGATCAGGAATTAAGGGGTTGGATGTTATTTGTTGGACTTCAGGATTTCACGCATTCATGTGGATGATGTTTTTCCGGTGACACTGTTACTGTTCCGGCGAGGGCTGCCCGGAATCCGGCGAGGGACTCTTCTCCGGCGAGACGTTAATTTTAAACGGCCTTACACGGTAATCCTCGGATGATGTGTATAATTTGTTTTCCGATCATGTCATGACATGTACGGCATAAATCGATGTATCAATATGTAATGGATTTAGTGAAAAACCGAGTGAGAGGAGTTGAGAGGCACGTGGCCGGAAAATTCTCCGACGTGAATAGTACCTCTAGGACGGGTATCCATGGGCTCGAGGAAGAACATAGAACGGGACCAAGGGAAACCGGGCCTGATTAACAAAACACTATGCTACTTCATGACATAATTGGACTTAATAGGAGATGGGCTTTAAGCCCAAGGATTTGTTTGGGTTAAATGGTGGTTTTTGATGATAAGGGCTTTAGGCCTGGATATTGATTTCGGACTTAGTTGGGCCTAGGGCCACTGTATAAATAAACCCAATAACTCTTGTTTATAAGGGCTTAGGCCTAACAATTGGAAGCATGGGCTTTAGGCCCAATGACTAATATGGATGTGGGCTTTAGGCCCCATGTTGTATTTTAGAGATTTGAGGTAATACACTCTAGGCCCTATTGTTTACAATCAGAGTTAAGTTAAGTACGGAACTTGGGATTTGAGTTGTTTGGATTTAGACCCTGATCTTTAGTAACGAGCCTTAGGCTACGGGATAAACTTAAGATCATACATTGGCATGCATTTATTTATTTGTGATGAGTAAGCATCTTATATGAGGTGTGTATTCGTAGGACGTTATGGACATAGGAATGTGAGGCGGGTTAAGGCTTCGGCTTCTGAGGCAATTATTATGGCCAAGGTGAGGACTTATAAACCTTTGTATGCATTACTGCCTACAATGCTCGGTTAACTGTATTGTTACATAAGTGGTATTAATTGTTGGTCTTGAATGCTGTATGCATGCTTGTTTGATGTGCTTATGTTGCTATCTGCGAGTGTACTATGTTGGTGATATCTCTGATGCAGAGTGCATGATTTGTGAACTGTTTACCAGTGTGATATAATATGCCTGTCGTGCATGAGTTGTTTTGTGTGTTAAATAACGTGTTAAGTGGTTTTGTGGTTTGTGTGGTGGATTGTGGGCTGGAGGCCCGGATTTGAGATTAAGATGTTTAATCCACACAACCATGTTGAAATAACGTATGGTACAATTCTTAAAGGAAAATTGTGAATAAAATACTATTATAAATTCTACTGTGGGGCTGTTGACCGGTTGGTTCGAGCGGGAAGTAATACCCCTCGGGATGGCATGCGGGTTAGCATGTGGGCCTGTGATGGCCGGTTCTACCTCCCTCCTTCTACCTCCCCCTTTCTACCTCCCTCTTTCTCTCTGTCTCTCTCTCTCTCTCTATGGATATGTTGGGCTTCGTGCCTGGTTTATTTGGGCTTCGTGCCTGGTTTATTTGGGCTTCGTGCCTGGTTGTCTGATCAGACGGGACCGAGCTCGACGCACACAGTAGAGGGCCCTAAATAAAATACTTAACCTTAATAACAAAGATAATAATATAAGTAATGATAGTGATGATTGAAGTCTGGTGATGACTGGTGTTACGTATTGTGAATTGTTGTGCTCTGTGTTTGCTGTTGCCATTGCCGGTGTACTTGTAGTTGATTTGTTTTGTATATTATTGGTTTATTTGTCTGCGGTGAGACAGTGGTTGGTCTCACCCCCTCATAGTTTTACACAGGTTAGCTGATCGATGATCAGATGTGCATATCAGCAGGTGGCGGTGCTTTCCTCTCCTCGGGTCGGATCCATAGAGTTCACTACATACATGTCATCATAAATATAGTCTTCCGCTGCATACTCGTTGTTGTTTAATTTATTGTAAAATTGTTCTTTGATTTTTGCTATTGATATTGTATCCCGGGTAGAAGGACAATTTGGTCACTTCACATGATGTATAATCCTTAACGAATAATTTGGGATACGGGTGTCCCGGGAATGATAAGGGCAAATTTGGCCAATCTGTAATTGATTTACAACTTATATTAATAAATTGGGACACGAGCGTTTCATTAAGGCCTTTATTTACAAAACCCTAGAGGTGCAACTGTTGACTTCGTATTACAACATTATTAAGTCATTATTAGTTTCCAATTATATGTGTAGGTCTATTTTGTTTACACTTTGTTTTGTTTACTATGTTGTTAAGTTATACTTGTTCTCAATTTTATTAGCATCAAGCCTTTTGTTGGCAAGTTGTGATTAGTATTCTGTGCCCACAATAATAGTTCAAGGGGAAACCCTTTTAATTAGAGGGTGGAATCTTTTTGATGTACAGATGTTTTTTTTTATGCTAATGTATAGACGTAAATTGATTAAGATAGCTGAGTGATATTCTTGTATTGCAATTTCACTTAACTACATAATCAGTAATCTATCAGATCCGCCAAGGATATTTGTGCGGTATTGTCTGTTCGGTTGTGCAATTGTTCCTTTTACTTATCTTGTTGTCTGGTTCTTCTCCCTTTTACTCTATTTTCGTTTTCAATATTCTATTTGAGTGATTTTGTTTTCTAATGTATTTATTTCATTCTTGTGTTTTTCTCCGCAGCATTATTGTGTTCATAGTTAAAACAATTGTTGGTAAAGACCTGATCTATTTTAGGTAGAGAAACCCAGCAATATTTTTATTAATGAAATGTAAGAAAAGATACATAATTCAATAAAAAATCAAATTTCCTTCTTCTTCTCCATATCTTGTTTGAACTTCTGGTTCTCTTCCTCCAACTTTCTGGCTTCTACGGTCTTTTCCTGATACAGGTTGCGATATTCATTTGACAATTTCATCCATCTTTCCAGCATTGTTTCTTGTGTATCTACCAGCTGCTCCCATTCATCTAGCTGTTGAAGCATTTGGAGGCATATATGCTCTAATTTTTTTTTCTATTTATTATTTTGAAGCTCTCTGATGATGGCTTCGCTAGTAGGGTTATTGGATTGGTTGTTTATAGAGGTCTTTTGTTTAGCCATAGTAATAGATATGGGGTTTTGAGTTTTGAATTATGGAATAGGCGAACTTGTTTTTGGTGGGTAGTGCGGTATGCTTGCATGGCACTTATAGTCATAGGAGAATATGAGAAGTTGTTTTGCATTTATGCCTGACATTCATGGGTGTAACTGAACTCTAATTAATCCTTAAAGATACGACGTTTGGAAACAAAACGGTTTTTATGGTTGTATACAGGCTTTGAATTCCAATTCACAATCTTTCTCTGGTTCAAATTGTTTTTAGGCTAATGGATGGGAAAGTACAATTGGTTAGTTCGCAATAAAGTAGAGGAGTGTTATTAAGGAGACTATGGCGTCAGTTTTAGGCTTGCATTATGTGTTTAATTGTCTACCATGCTAATTCTATGTTTTTGTTGTTTTGAATTCTATAACTGATACAAACTCTGGTTTTTCCCCCTTTAGGTGAGTTTCATTGTTACTTACCTTAACTTGATGCATCAGCATGTGTACTTGATCATTCTGTCTTTGTTAGTAGGAGTAATTCACTGTGTTTCTTTTATGTTTGACAACATTTCTGATTTCTTTCCCTCTAGGTGTGCCTCATTATAACTTACCGTATCTTGTTGCATCAGCATGTTGGGCGAACCATTTTGTCTTAATTAGTAGGAGGAAGTAATGAAACCATATCTGGGTTTTTTTCCCTTCAAGTGTGCCTCATTGTATGCATTATGTGTTTAGTTCTGGTTTTTCCCCCCCTTCAGGTATGTTTCTACATTCGCCAGCATAAGCACTGCTATGTTAGGTATCCATACCAAAGACCTGACATGGGGCATGCAATGAATGTACTATCTTCTTTGGTAGAGCTCTAGACAGCAACCGACCAAACTTTTGAAGACATATATGGTATTGATCTTGAAATGTCATTGCTACCTAGCTGATTTATTCCCAGTTATCTGTCTCCCACGCTGGCCAAATTATGATCTACTAATTACTATCTAATTCTTCTCATTCTAATTTTCGCCTTCCATAATTTATGAGATATGTATATAAACTGAATGTTAATTTTTTTCTTGATAAAAATTAGATGTTTAATTTTTTTCAAGTTCTCAAGCACTTAAGAAGTGGCAAGCTTATGAAGGTCGAAACAATATGGATTTGCCGAGTCTTTCACTTCAGCAGATGGAAGATGTTGTGGCAGTTTTTTATTTTAAATGATGTCTGAGGGTAGTTTTAGATTGTTCATTGTATTGGCTTCTCTTTTTTTGCACACATGTACAATGAGACAACGAATTATAAATTGGAATAAAAAATACTATCGTCAAAAATAATTAAATAAATAGTTTTTTTGCGAATAGTTAAATAAATAGTTAAATACTAATAGCTTGGAGAAACCCTCTTGTTTTCTTTTTTGATAGAAGACTTGGAGAAATCCTCCTCTTTTCCTTTTTGATAGAAGACGGTTGAAGAAATCCTCTTTTCCTTTTCAATCAATTCACATTTGTCTTCAATATTTAATTTGAATGTAAAGACGACCCTAGCTAGAAGTGAATTAGTTTGTTCTTGGATCGACTTGGATCACAGTGGCTTGACATGAATTTTTTCAAAATAATAAGGAGAGTATCATAATACAGAAAAGGATGACTAAAAAAATCAGAAATATTATCAAGTATGAATGTTTCTAGCGTAAAAAATAAGATTACTTTCGTGGATTAATGCATAAAAATGTCCCTTAACTTTATTTTTTTCACCACTGTTGTCCCGAAAGAAAGTTTTGAGTGATTTATATCACTCAACTTGTGCCCAACCGGGTGGAACTATCCAATTCCCTACAATAACCGGTTTCGGGAGTAGGACCCACAAGCTTTTGAATAAAAAAATATTTTTTACTGTACTGTTTTCCACGTCAGATTGACTTTAGTATTTAGAATTTTAAATAATATTGGAAATTAGGTAAAAGATGTTGGAAATGGAAAAAAGATTGTAATTTAAAAAATTTAAGTGGGACCCACACGCAATGAGCTAAATAAAGAAAAAATAACATGACAACCATTAGATTGAAAACTATAAACCGTCAAATTAAAAACCAACCAACCAAGAAAATAAAAAACCTACCAATCAATTAATATTTTATTATTCTTTTAAAAATAAAGAAAACCAACCAAACCAGCCCCTCTTTCTCCATTGCTCCCCTCCTCTCGATTTGCTCGTGAGAGAATCCAACTCCCTCAAAATTCCCCATTTATTTTTTCCTCTCCTTTAACTGACAAGCTTGAAACTCATGAGTTCTAAAAATCTAAAAATTATTTTTGTAACTGCAAATGGATCCGAGGAGAGTGGGGAGTTCAGTGCTGGGGGCGACAGTCTTCTTCTCCGGTAAGGCATCTTCTCTTCGCACTTATAGCTATAACACCAGTGTTAGTGGAGGCAGACACAATCCAAGACACAACAAAACACAACCCAGATCAAAACATCACAAATACAACAAACCCGAAACACAAATACGATATATACCCAACACCAAAACCAAACCCACATATGTTAATCTGAAGGATGCCTTGTCTTGCTTTCTTGGAGCTGGTACTTGAGGGAGAACGGGGCAGCGATGTGGAGGGCGGCGACGAGGTGGGCGGTGAGGGAGGAGAGGGTGGTGAGGTTGGCGAGGTAGGGGAAGGTGATGATTCGGGTGTCACTGCAGGCATAGTAGAGGCTCTTTGTGTTGGAGCGCGGGATTATTTGCCCGCCGTAGCTACACATAAGGCGAAGCATGAACCCGACGGCCGTGGGTGGCGGCGGGGAAGTGATTGCTGTTGCTGCTGGTCCATTATTGTGGTGAAGAAGATGGGGAGAGTGCCCAGAGGGGAGAATCTATTGATTTAACTTTTGGGTTTTAGTGAAATAAGGAAATTAAACTGACCTAAAAAATCTGAGGGAGTTGGGTTTTAAATTAGGGACGATGGAGAAGAAGGATGAAGGAGAAGAAGGATGAGAATAACATGGAGGTTAGGGTTTTCAATTAAATTATTGGTTGCGACCCTCGTAATCTTTTAATTAACAAATCTTTTATATATTTTAAACATTTTTTTTCAAATAATTTCTAATGAATAAATTTTTTTAGAAATCAGATTATTGAGGTGGGATCCACAAAAAAGTTTTTACTCACTAATCTGACGTGGAATACTGAAAAGTGGGAAAATATTTTTTTATTCAAAAGCAAGTGGGTCCCACATGCGGAACCGGTTATTGCATGTAATTGGACACCTCTACTCGGTTAGGCACAAAGTGAGGGATATAAATCACCCAATACTTTCTTTAGGGGCAACAGTGGTGAAAAAAATAAAGTTAAGGGACAGTTTTATGCATTAATCCTTACTTTCGTTAATAAGAAGGGAAAAAATAAATAAATAAAACCACTGTACAATGGTAGATTTTTGTTAAGGCTATTCCATTGCCCGTAATTAAAGAAAAGGCAATTCCATAATTAGATAAGGAACGCCAACTAATCGAACGTTATCAGACTAATTTCTTTCTTGCTTTGGTAAGGGAATAACGCCACATCAAACCAAAGAATGAAATAAGAATTGGCAGAATATCCACACTCTAAATAATAAAATATAGATTTGGTAATAATTTCATCCTAGTTTGCTATCATAAAGGAGTTATTGATCTTTTTTTTGTGTGTAAAGAAAGCTAAGGCTACGATTCATAGAAGAAACGATCATTAATGGCCTACTTCTCGTGTTGGTTGGGCACTTGATCTGTTACTGGCTCCTAACTTCTAGTGATGAAGATGCATCATCCATATACTTTGTCGAGACATGAGGATGAGAAAAGAAGCCCATTGGCATGTATGTTACAAACTTTCTTTGTTGTTTCTTGGGCAATTGGATATATATGACTATTGTGGGACAATTGGATTCAATCTCAAGCCGTTTGTTTTCTCCAATAGATTATAAGGTAAATTGGTTTAGGATGTGCTTAGGGCATATATAATTATATTAGATGGAGCATGGTGCACATTCGATTGGTACAGAACATAATAATGTAATAATAGTTTGCGATTGATGGTTCTTTAATTTGTTTTAATAAGGAAGGGGAATTAACATTGTAGAAGCTTTTTGTATTTTATTTGAATATCTCTTGAAATATAATATTTTTCATCATATCTGTCCTAGGACATTCATTGTCATTCACTAATATTCGTAACCTACCCCTTCTTGTAACCCTTGATATAGCCACGTATAATTGTCCCTGCGTGAAAACTTGCCTGGGTAGATATAATCCAACATTTCGTAGAGATTGCCCTTGGCTTTTATTGATTGTCATGGCATAGCATATTGCTACTGGAAAATTTTTGTCTTTTCAATTTGAATGGCCATTTTGTTTCCGTCGTTATTACCATCCATGAAATGTATACTTTCTCCCTAGTGTCACCATCGTTCATTTTTTTGGCTTCAATAAACCATTTCTCCAACTGTCTAACCATCGATCTTGTCCCATTGCAAAGTCCTAACATCGGATTAATATTGCGCAAAAGCATTATTGGAGTCCCAACCTTTAGCTTCAAAATATGATTTGGTATACCTGGGTTCTTTATGTTGTTTAGGAATTCAACAGAATAGAGCATGTCTTGTTCCGGTATGGCTGTAGACTGTTGGCAAATGCTATCGCTGCTTAGGTAACACTGTTCTTGGCCTTTAGTTTTGTTCATAATGTACTTATTCAATTCTGTGATAACATTATTTGTTGTTGCTAAAATTTCCCTTTCTCCCAAATATTTTGGATCGCTTTGGTGTGCTCCAAAATTTGGAAAAGTTGATCTGAATATCGTCTCAAATGAATTTTCTCCTTGGTCTAGAAGCATGTCATCGGGTATTTCAATCCAACACTCATCACCATATGGTGTTTTAGTGCCATTACCGATATCAATTATCCATTTGACAAATTCTTTTATAGCTTCTGCCTCATCCCTGTTGGATGCTGTCATTAGCCGCATATTTTCTTTAAGTTCTAGTACTTGAACATGTTGCCATATGTGGGACCGTTTGATCGATGCATTGATGATTTCTTCTCGACGTCCTTTTGGGAAAACTAGTAATTTCTGTCGGAAATCTCGACCTAGAACTGTTGTTATTCCACCAAATAACCTTTCCTCACTATTATGGCTGTGCATTATGTCTTTAAGACTTTTGTCAAGACTTTCAAAACAATATTTGTTCACCATTGGTGCTTCGTCCAAAATGATGAGAGCAGTTTTCCTGAGTAATTCTGTGTGGTGGGAACCTTGTTTGATCTCGTATGTTGTATCTGATGTTGGATTTAGTGGGATGTGGAATCTGGAGTGTGCTGTTTTTTCCCCTGGCAAAAGTAGAGAGGCAATCCCTGAAGATGCAATGGCAAACACTATTTTCCGTTTACATCGGAGAAAATATACTATTGTTTTCCATAGATATGTCTTCCCAGTCCCTCCATAACCACTGATGAAGAATGTTTTCCCCATATTGCTTTCTACTGATTCCGTGATTGCTTTAAAGATGGTTGCCTGGTCGCAATTCATTTTTGCATGTAACCTTGTATACTCTTCTGGCATCTGTACTGTATCATATGTCATTTCTTCAAGTAGTAATTGATTGCTTAGTTCATTGTTCCTTCCCAGGTTTGGGGACGGCAACTGGTAATCTTTATTTGTTCTTCCATTTCTCTTGAAAATACTCCCATTGTGCGTTAATGCTGTATTTCTAAGCTGGTCTACTTCAACCTCCATTGACGGACAGTTCATTGTTCTTCGGATCTGATATAACAAATCTTCACTTAACAACTCTGCATTTTTTTCCCATAGTTTATGGCCATCAGATACTTCGCAATGGATTCATATGGATACAAACAATTCTCTTAATTGCGTTCCAATTGCCCATTTAGATACTTCTTCCAAACAGCTGTCCCATTCTTTGTCATCTCCAAGTAATCCCAGTGCTCGGCATGCATCTTGGTATGATGGGTGAACAACATTGTTAATTTTCCTGTTATCTTGGAATGATGTGCATCCCTGAACAACTCGAAGTAATATTCTTAAATAGTACTTTTCTCCACTTGAAGGATGGCTGTAATAGATTCTTCCAATTGTTTTCCTAGATTTACGCCTTCTCCATTCAAGATTTTGTTTGTCCCACACCCACTGTATTGGAAACTCTGAGTATGTAAGCAATTTAGCATCTTCGTTCTGCAAATTTGTCTGCATCCATTGAGTCAACATAGTCCTCGTTATGCGTGGGCACGCAATGATCTCTGATATGTTCGAATCATCTCGGAAAAATACTGTTTGCTCTTTCTCAAGGTGAAAGCTTAGCCATTCAACAACAGGTTCCCTATAATTTATTTCAAATTGGAAGATCCTCCAACATGCTTCTATTGCCGTAATGCACCTGTAACAAATCTAATAGTTTACATTTCGGTTTATTTTGTAAAGATTCATAAAGTGTTCCAAACTATTGTACATATTTGTGTGTTGTGTAGTACCTACAATCCAGATATGTTCTAATTTTATCTTGAGTTGTATCCTTGCCTTTCCCAAGCTCTATGTTGCATGCGTTGGATTGTTCTACTACAACTTTTGCTCTGTCGGGCCCTTTATTGCGGGACAATCTATTTTGTTGGCATATGTTTCCTATTATTAATATGATTAATAAGTCACAGATTTTTATAAAATCTAAACATATTTAAAAAAGTTTGTTTTTACAGATATGTATAATTACACTACAATATAGAAGTGTTATAACTCAAATACCTGTATTGGACGATGTGGCTTCCTAATTTCTTAATACTGATGGGTGTTGATGTATATGTTGTAAACATCTTGTATGTGCCCTGTGTTCTGTGAAGATGCACATATGAGACAAACATAGATGTTTCATACACATTGTAATTCTACAACATACTTTTTTTTTGTTTTGTGTAATAACAAACTTACGATGTATACCTAATGGTGGTCTTCGCTTTGCCCGTAAAATCTCCTTCCTTACTGCTCTGGTTCGTCTGTATAATTCTCTTTTATTCTCTAATATGCCAAAATACATTTATGACACATAGTTTGAGGGCAAATACAAGCAAATGCCGAATTTCCAATACATTTGGTGTACGCTAGTAATCTAGAACTATTTACTTTTCTCGGTTTTTGCATAAGGAACCTCCATAACAGTTTCCATCTTGTTTTGCTATTTTTGATGGCGTTCAATTTTCCTCCTTCAATTTATTAAAAACATTGTATTGGGCTAATATTACTCAAATTTAAATAAACAATCTATTATTTTTAATATTTATATTATTTTTCTACGAATATCTTTCTATATTTTTGTATTATATAGTGCAATAGCTTATACTATTCAAAATTTTATAACAAAAAGGTATTATATTAAAGTCTAATATTACTCAAATTTAAATAAACAATATTTTTCTTTTAATATTTATTTTATTAATGTTTTGGTCACTTCTATAAATTATTTACATTTTTATTCCTTTTCTTTTTTTGGTCAAATAACTTTTATTTCTATGTAACATTTTTCTTAGACTTTATGAAATCCTTTGTAAAATTAGATAATATATTAACCTTGTCTTTTACACCTTATTTGTTTATATTTTAGAAAAGTCTAGGTTTTTAAAGTGAAACTTATCAAAAAGTTATTACTTTTTTTTTTGTTGAGAATCAAAACGGCATCGATTTGGTGTGCCAGGTTCAACATTCACCCTAATCTCTCTCTCTCTGTTTTTTTTTTTCTTTTTCCTCCTCTCTTTCTTTACTCTTTTCTCCCTGCCGCTACTACCTTTTCCTCACTCTCTATACAAATCGAAATTCTTACAGTAACCGTTTCATTCCTTGAAAATTCGCCATCTTTGGTTAAAACTTCCAAACACAGCATCCTCTTTCCATGAAGCCAAGACTTGCTATTGTTTTGACGTATCTGTTAAAACTCCAAACTCGCCACCTCGCATAATTTTCTCTCTCTCTTGCTTCGCTTAATTTTGTCAAACAAAGTCCAATTTCGTCTTCACCGTTTCGATTTTGTTTTTAGTTTGTGCTACTGGGTTCGGGTCCTAGATTTCGATTTGGGATTTTAATTTTGACCAGGGGAATGGTGTACTCGTTTTGTCTCCTTTGTGGAATCCCTATTTTTCTGTTTCAATCTTCGTTTTGGAGTTTTTGTTGCGGTTGAAACCGAATGTGTGGGTCACGCTATTTGGAGCCTAAATAATGAACCCTAATTTATCTGTTGTTTTGGTTGTTGGTTTGATAGCGGCCGTGCAGGAAGAGCAAACACACAGGTGAGATTCGCTATTTTGAATTATTTCAAACCACGTATTGGATTAGTTCCATGCTACTTTATCTCTATAACTCTTAGTGTTCAACTGATTTATGTTGTGTTGTGTTTCTCTGGTTTCCCTTGCTCCTCCAAAATGATATCAGTGATCCTCCCAACGATTGCGGCTTTGTACTTCTTGCTCTATGGTCTCATGAGTTCTATACCAGATGTAGCAGGTGGGTTCTTCCTAAAGATGCTGTTTTGGTTAATGAAGAAGTATTCAGGAATGGTGACGACAAAGTGAGTTTTTTTTATGTTGGGTCGTTGAGTATTGTGGAAAATGGTGTCTTAAAGTTGCGTTATGTGGCGAAGGTCATAATTTTGTTGTGGCGATTGACAGAGAGGGTGAGGAAGGAACTGAGATTGTGAGGTTACGGACAATTTCTTGGGTTGTTCTAAGGATGGGGTGAGTGAAGATAACGGATTAGTGTGGTCTGGTCTTGCAATTATGGGCCTGGACAAATTTGAAGCTGTGATTAGATTGTATTTTGTCTGGTACTACAAAGCTGTGTCGATCTCATTAGGACATTCTGGAATTCTTCTTCCTACAGGTATTCTAATATTATCTTCTACCTTTTTCTTTCCGCTTTTGGTTTCACCTCCTTTGGTTGTCAAAGTTTTGAAATATATTACTCTGGTTTTTGTTGTTTCTGAGGGCTCAAAATACGACAGAGGAGAACAATTGAAGGTTGGAGCAATTGAAGGTTGAAGATTGGTTTCATTCAAAAGGGTTTGCTAGATTGTTCTTCTGGTTGGTGAAAGTTTAGAGAGATAAGTTTCTGTATTTTGGAACTTTTACTTGTAAACTGCACTTCTACTTATTCGCTGCTAGTTTATATCACTATCTAAATGTAATCATATTCACAAAAACATATTATTGGTAGGTAATAAAATATTGATTCTTAACAAAAGTATTGTAAGGTTTGGCAGGTAATAAAATGGACAAAATAATAATAGTGATAGCTTAGGATGTTTACCTCTAATTGTGTTGAGCTGATTCTTTGTTTGTCTTGTCTTTTATGGTTTAATCAAATTATGCTCGTGCTATTGAAATATCTGTGGCAGTTGTTTGAGTGTTGATTGAAACAGAATTCGCCTTCTCTGTACATTAGGTTTTAGCACTGTATTTGGTAGTCTCCTTAATATAGTAAGACATATCTGAATATCGAATATAAGTGACTTTTGGTTTTCTGGCTGTTATTATTACCACCAATTGAACATCTTAATTCAATCGTTCTTTAATGCAAGCAAGATATTAAAAAATTTTTAGGGAAACTGTTACAGGCCTGTTATCTGGAAGATGATGCATTTTGTAAATGGCTATATAGGAAATGCACTCTGTTATTAAATGTTTGCATTTACTGTTCGGTCTAAATTGCATCTTGCAGTTGTATGTTAGCTTCGCATCAAATGCACTACTAATAGGTACAATATCATAACTATAGGCTCTAAATAGTGTCTTAGATTCGTCTGCTACTTAAAAGATTATCTACCAATTGATAGGTTAGCCTTTGTGTAGTAGCTTCGTTATATGTCAATATCTTGATAATTAGGTATTTTGTTTTTGAATGCATTAAAAACTACTGTTCAGCTGATCTTTTAAATTGATTCTGGTGCAATACAACACCCTAAAGGCTCCTTGACTCACTTTCAAGTAATGTACTCAAATTACCAGAATTTACGTTTTGCTTCACTTTTCAAAGTTATTTTAAATAATAGCGTATTATAATACAATAATGCATTTTGATCATTAGGAAGGCTTTCCAATGCCCAAACTTTTTCTAATTCTGTCAACTTAATCTAAACTGATTAAACTTCTAAACTCATTAGCTGTAGTGAAAAGATGCAAATCATGTGTGAAACAAAAGCATGTATTCGAAATTGTATCTGTTTTATTGGCCAATCCAGGATTCTATTTCAAGACATTCCGTAATTTATAAAACTCTATAGTTAAAGAACATCTTATACAACTGATATAATCTCCATTAGGGCCATCACAATCATCCCATGAGCTGTGATCCTAATGATTAACTCCATTCTCTTGGCAACATCTCCTCCACCGCAAATTAGGTAATGGTTTGTGATCCATCATTTCCTGTAGTAAGTATCTGCATTTCCTTCCAAGCCATTTTCCATCAATACCTTGATTGTAGAGAATAACCAATATTTGGAAACCACTTTTGTCTCTAATATTTAATTTTACAATTACATAAACATATTGCCTGAAGTAATAGTAAGAAGTTGTCGATGCAGCATACTTTAAGAGTCTTAATCCAGTTGATTTATCATTTGCACTAAAGTAAAAATGCACTCCCAACATTAGGTTTGCATTATTCCAGCCCAAGTCACTCAATTTGTATAAGAACTTTTTACCATATGGTTTTAACATTAACCTTGGCACTTTTTTGCATAGTTCATCTACATGTAGTTTCTCTAAAACCTCTTCATCCATGCAAATTTCGACAAGCTTCTTACAGTTGTTGCAACAAAGGAAGATGGAAATTGTTAATAGAAATTTCAACCACACATTATGTTTACTGCCAGCAATAACAATTTGTGTTATATATTAATTTCGAGACCAATAAGAAAATGTAGACGTTCTGTGCGGTATTTCATGTTTGAGAGACTAACCTTTGTCTTATTGCGCCAAAGCTGTTTTGGAATCCAACGACAGCCAGACAAATGATCTGCATTATGATTGCTTCTGGAAGTCTATCAAAAAAAATCTCCTCTGTGTTTGCTTCTTGTTTGCGAGTTTTCAACTTGGCATACTTTGGCTTCGATTTGCCTAATAGAGAATCCATTTCTATTTGTTTCAAACTAAAGGTTTGACAATATTGCCTAAACAGTGAAACAAAGCTGCGATTGATATAACAACGGGTTAATGGTATATTTGGTACCCATAGTGTTTCAAATTCGTCAATTGTATACCCCGATTTTTTTCCGTCAATTATATACCCTTACTTTTGAATTTTTGTCAATTGTGTACCCCGGGCAGCATTTTGATGACATGGCATGCTGGCTGCTGCCCGCCTAAAATATGTGTCAGTTTGCCCCCCAAAGTTTTGAATTTAATTATGTAGGTCCTTTATCATTATATAATTAAGTCCTCATTTTTTTATTTATATTCAATTAAATCCTTTTTTGAGAGATAAAATTTTTCTTTCAATTCCTAGTGTTTATATATAATTATTATTTTTTTAATATTTGATGTTAAAATTATTGCCAATGTATGATTAATTCTTATTATACTACTAAATTACAATTAATTACAAAAAGAAATAAAAATTTTCAAAATTTTTAAAAATATACATAATAATAATAATAATTTATTTTATGTAGTTAATTATTTCATATTTAACAATGTTCATATACAACTTAATAATCGACATATTTATTTTTTTTACCGCAAAATAATTTCTTACGTTGCAAGTGCTGCTAGTTGTTGGCACATGAACTCGATCTTAAAATAATATCGTTGTATTATTATGTTATATGGTAAGTGGAATCCACTCTTGCATTATTTTTTCAAATTTAAATTTTCAAATTATAAAAATTAATAAAGTAAAATATGTTTTTTAAATTAGAAATCATTCAATAGAAATTTTTGTGATAAATAATTATAATTAAGTAATATAATTTAATAGTTCTTATAAATAGGTAATATATACCATTAAATTATAAATATAAGTAGTTATGCATTATAAAAATTATTGTAAGAAAATAATTATGTACTTATTATTTTAATAAAAATATAATTATGTATTAAATATAATCTGGGAATCAAATATTGTCTAAATAATAATTACATATAATATTAAGGATTAAATTGAGAAAAATAAAAAGTATATGGAGTTAATTGTAAACCAATGAAGGACTTATATGACTAATTTAAAAACTCAAGGACTAAACTGCCACATATCATTATCGGGCAGCACGCCATGTCATCAAGCTGCTGCCCGGGGTATACAATTGACGCAAACTCACAAAGTACGGGTATATAATTGACGGAAAAAAAAGTTGGGGTATACAATTGACGAATTTGATAGAGTACGAGTACTAAATATACCATTAACCCATATAACAACTATGAAGTTGTGATTTAAACAATATATGTAGCTATGTATTTATAGAAACTTTTACTCTTATCTGGCTTGTCAATTACTCATATGATTTTTAGTAATGCTTGTCACATTCACTCTTAAAGGCTACTGATTGCCTGCAACTGAAATAATTATTGCTTGTAACTGAAACAAATTATGTTATTGTATTATGATCTGCCAAAATTATAATGTAACGTCCATATTGATTCATTACTCTTGTATTAATCGAACAACCCACTATGTTTGTATTCAAAGTGATGGCCCAAATGTATTTATGCCTAGCAATGCAGTAATACACCATCTAGTGTACTTGTAGAATACATTCTGTTTTTCATTTCTCGTTGGTTTTTTTAGCATGATTTTAGGGATGTCGTGGGTAGGCTTTCTTAGTTGTTAGTTCAGCATTTGCATGCACAGAAAAGAGGTATAACTGACTTTGTGGTTGCTGTTTGTACAATTACAATTTAATTAAATTATGTGGTTGGTTGTCTATCTCGTTTGCCACCACTATATATGGTTCTTTGTTGCTCTGTTTTGTTTTGGCATTGAGCTTTGATACTTCAGTTTATGATTCCAGAAAGAATCCATTTCTAGTCAGTAAGGTAGGTGTCGAAATTGCAAAGTTGTACAATAGTAGTGAGGTTAATCAGTGAACATCCCTGATCAACATATAGTCAGTTTAATCAATATTTATTGGGTATTAAACTAAGCTTAATTTAATTGGGTTTAAAAGTCTTTATGTAATTGGGTTTTAAGAGTCCAAGTCCAGTCTAGTTTAGGAGACATGTCTTGTTCGTTAAGTCAGAGTCTATATAAATAGGTGTATCAGGATTTTATTATTATATGTAGTAGTGTAGCAAATCAAGAGTTGTGAGTATGGCTACCGTGAGGGGCACGCGGTGTCGCCTAGTTTATCAAATAAATAAAAGAGTGTTTGTGTTGAGTGATTTTCTATATTCTACAATTGATAGCGGAGCCTGTGAGGATCCGGTGGAGATGCTGCACAAGAAGACAAAGGTGTGTTCGTGTTTGTTAAAGAAAAAAGATTTTGTTCGTTGAAAAAAAATCGTAGAGGAAGGAAAAAAAATTCGGATTGGTTTTGTCAAGCTGGTGAAGAGCTGCACATCAACACACTTATCTGTTTGTGTGTGAATCGTTACAAAAAATTGTAGGTAGAATAACGTGAAGAAACAAATTGTTCTTGACGTCAGTTGAAGAAAAAAAAAGAAAAATTGGTGCTGCGAAAAAAAGAAAGAAAGAAAGAAAGTTATTGCAGAGCATTGTTTTGGAGGAAGGAGAAAAAGAAAAAAAAGAAGATTGAAGAATTTATTCACTGCTAAATCAAGGGACCATTGTTTGTGGCGCCAAGTTCGACGCGTGGCAGTGTGGTATGTGCAACCTGATTCATACAACCAGGTGGCATATCTATCTCCTCCTATATAATTGTTTGGTATTGTGCTACTGTTACAATTATATTGGGCTGTTTGTCTCTTTTTTTTTTCCTTGACGATAGAAGAAAAAAAATCACGCAAGAAGAAAAAAGCATTGTTTTGTTTTTGTGGTGGCTTGTATTTTATGCAGTAAATTATTAATGTGTACACAATATGCAGAGTGTCTTGTTTTTAAATTTAATGCCCAAGATTATTTTGAGATATAATGGAGACAGATGAGGACTTTCTTTAAACACATTAAAGTATGGGATGTTGTTCAAGATGGAATTCAAAGTCATGCATAAGAAGAGAAGGAGAAGAATAATGAAGCACTGCACTACCTCAAACAACAGGTTGTAGTTCATGTCTCTCAAAATTTTAGGCATGTTGCAACAGCGAAAGAGTATTGGGATGCTTTGCTAGAAACTTATGGTGGCTCTGAGAATGTGGAAAACATTTGATTCGCAAAAGATGAGAAAAAATTTTGAGTTTCTCCATATGGGAGAGGATGAAACAATTGATGGTTATTTTTGTCGGATATAGAAATTTGTCAACACTTTGAGAGCCAATGGTGAGAAGATGTGAGATCTTCAAGTTATCAAGAAAATTCTCCGAAGCCTACCATCAAGTTTTGATTGCAAGGTGAAAGCTATTGAAGAATTCCAAGATCTCAAATCTTTGACAATTGATGTGTTAAAAGCTAAACTGATTGTGCATGAGAAGCGTCTCAATTTCAGGAAGGGGAGGACAAGTGAACAGCAACAGTGTGACCGTCTTGAAGATGCTAAGATTGTGGAGAGTAGAAGTTCTAACAATTCAGAGACAACATTATTGGCTAGTTGCAGAATGGAAGACAGATTTGATGATGAAGTTAGAAGACTGGGAAGAATTGAGATAGAAAATTCGTCATTACAAGATTATAGACAAGATTCCAAGTTTCATGGTGAATGGCATAGGTTGTCAAGAATCAAGGTGGAGGAATTATTTTCTCAGAGGGAGGAAAAAGAAGAGTTCGTGGTTCAAGAAAATAATTTTTCTTGCCAGGGAGACAATGAAGGCGAATAGATAGAAGTTGAACATGTGGAGGAGAAGAAAGATGTGATAATTGTTGAAAATATTTTGTTCTTTCAGGGAGATAAATTGACAGAGGTTGAACAAGAAGAGGAGAGAAAGCCAGAAGAGATTGAAGGGAAGGAAGTTGATGAAATTGATTTTATCTACGGCGAGAAAATTGATTTTATTGGTGTTGATCAATTTTTCTCAAGCAAGGGTGCAAGCAATTTTGTTAACCTTGTTCTTGGAAGCAATAAGGAATAGGAGACAATCCAAGTTGTCATTGATAAGCAAGATGAAGCATGGAAGATGCACTTGATGTATAACATGCAATTTGGGAAGGGGGTGAAATTGAAGGTTTGGTTTGACTCAAGAAAGATGTTACTGTTTGAATCATTGTGCAATGTGCTCACTACAACAATGATGGTGCGGAAGACACTTGCAATTGACGGAACTGGTTAGTCATGTTCGTACTTACAAGCTTAGTTTAAGGGAGACAATGTTGGATATTAAACTAAGCCTAATTTAATTGGGTTTAAAAGTCTTTATGTAATTAGGTTTTAAGAGTTCAAGTCCAGTCCAGTTTAGGAGTCATGTCTTGTCCGTTAAGTCATAGTCTATATCAATAGGTGTATCAGGATTTTATTATTATGTGTAGTAGTGTAGCAAATCAAGAGTTGTGAGTGTGGCTACCGTGAGGGGCACCGCGGTGTCGCCTAGTTTATCAAATAAATAAACGAGTGTTTGTGTTGAGTGATTTTCTATATTCTACAATATTACACAACTACAAACAGTTTTATGATACTTTAGATTTCATATTGAAGGGGATTAATTAGTTAACATCTCATTTAGTTTTCAATGTTTAAGGGTTGTTTGTTAAATAGTTTCTATTTCATTACAATATATATACCATCAGTGAACATCCCTAATCAACATATAGTCAGTTTAATCAATATTACACAACTACAAACAGTTTTATGACACTTTAGATTTCATATTGAAAGGGATTAATTAGTGAACATCTCATTTAATTTTCACTGTTAAAGGGCTATTTGTTAAATAGTTTCAATTTCATTACAATATATATACCAATCTGGATGGTTTCTACTTCATTACAATATATATACCAACCTGACTGCTCAGGAATTATAGTTGCGTTAATAAAAACTTGTAATGTGCTAGACAAAAGAAGCATCAACATCCACAAAACATCAAAATACAGATTCTTATTATGTTAGACATTATGTTTTCCATCAGAAAACCCTAAGCATCATTGCATACTTTCTGCTTTTTCTTGCAATCAAGGTCTCCTAATGTGAGTGCATCACTATTACTTGCTTCAAGCACATGTTCTGCTTTGCTGATATTATGACTTGCACTTCTTGGTCCTCCATCAGCAGTATTTGCAGCATTAACAACATCATCACCTCCATCCTGTAACTTAATTATGGTCAGTCATGTCAGAAAACCTAATTCAATTATAATACATTATGGTTGCAAATCATTCCCAACACATACCTGGTTTTCCTCCAGAAGTAAAATTTTTGACACTGCAAAATATTGCCATCCATATTTTCTGTTGTAGGATGTGATTTTGATCTGGAAAATCATACCTTTTTCCACTATTTGTTCAATCTGAGATGGAACTTCATGTACTGCTCCATTAGTGCAGTCTAACAATTCCATTGTTGTCTTCTGAATTAGTCGCTCTACTTCCCGATCAAACAATGTCAAAGTGACCTCACACGTATGTTCTGTCACCAGAATTTTGACCTTATACCTACAAACACAATCACTTAGTGACATTTGCACTTAGTTACACAATAATTGCATCCAATACTTTCTTTAAATTGGATATCAGGTTGTTACCACAAACCTGATTGCAGGAATGCTCCACTTGGTTGTGCAAGAGAGACAGAACTTGGCAGGGTCTTCCTGATCAATCTTTTTCTAAAAATTTGGGCAAGCAAAATAGTACCATCCATACCGGTTGTGCACCTCCTTTATCCTTCTATGCAAGGTAACTCTTATTTCTCTATCTTCAAAATCATCTTCTTTAACATTCTCCATTTCTAAAATTTCAGAAGCTGACTTCCGATTTTCAGACATTTGTTTCACAATAGAAACTTGTTATGAACCTTGGTTTTGTGTCAAACACATGCTGACATCTTCTATACCACTGTCTCCAAACAATAGACGTAAATGTTAAGTAAAAAATACAATCAAAGGATGTTGTTAAATCAGAACAATTTACCTTTGTAACAATGTATCTGCTTCTGAGATATTAGGGTTCAAGTACACTTTTGTAGCATATGTGAAAGACAACGTATTTGTCCCTAAGGAACATTAGTAAAAAGGTTAGCTCGGCATAATTACAATCTGGGAAACCTGTTATGGAATGAAACTTCATATTGGTTTCAAAATAAATTATTTAGAAACTTACTTAAGAACTTCTTGCTGGGTAATGCAGTCAATGTCACCACTAAAGGCTTCTTGCAAATAGGAACCATCTCTTCCGTGATCATTTCAGCTTGTTTCCCCCATAAGGTAACTTCAAATGTTTTTCCCTAACACAGACAACATTTGTAACATTATAGAATTATTTTGGACCAATAAAGAAAGTATGTACTATGCATTTTTAAGAACGTACTGTTTTAGAGTCACCCTAATGCTTCGCTTTTGTAGTGTACCCCTACTTGTCTCTATAGGCTCAACAGAACCAATGGAATTCAGCAGCCCAATAATGTCTACAGAAAGGTGGACAATAAGGCTCAAACACTACACATTGTTCTAAGCAACTGTCTGGATCGAAGGTAGATAACATTTTCATAAAAGAAAGTAGTACCATATAGGTAGGTTGTCTTGTTACGTCTGTCCAAAAGCATGTCTGCATCAACAAATTGAAACATGTATAGTGTTATATGATGTATATCACATTCAATACTCTTAAATTTGGTAAAGGCAAGCAATTGAAGTTTCATTTCTACTGAAATAGGTCTATATTGGCTGGTTTCCAACAGTACCTGGAAGTTTCTGATTCTATACGCCTTCCCTTCCTCAAATTGCGCACGAAAGCGTTCTACTTGCATTTTGCGGGCTACTGCATGTATCATAGAGCCCTATACCAAAGAGAATTCAGTAGGTGAGCAAGTTAGTATAGTTGGTAGTCATAGCTATTGATAGTATAAAAAATGCAGTTGTTTCTCGCTCTAATTAATGATGTCTCCTTCTCTTGATCTTTCTCTATCTCTATCATGAAATTGTTAAATGAAAAGATGATCAGTGCACAACAGAAGTTGAGATTACCGTAAAATCCTACTTGTCTGCCTTTTTGGTTTGATTGTTTTGGTTTAATTCAGTCCCTCTCTTTATCTTTCTCTATCTCTATCATGAAATTGTTAAATAAAGAGATGATCAGTGCACAGCCGAAGCAGAGATTACCATAAAATCCTACTTGTCTGGCTATTTGGTTTGTTTGTTTTGGTTTAATTAAGGTTTTCTATTTTTTGAGAAGGTTATAGTCGCTTCAATGCAGCTGTTTCTTGCTCTAATTGATGATGCTTACAAATATGTTGATGATGTTGTGGTCAGATCATGCTACTCCTCTCCCTCTCTTTATCTTTCTCTGTCTCTATCATGCAATTTTTAAATGAAAAGATGATCAATGCACAACAAAAGCAAAGATTACCGTAAAACCCTACCTGTCTGGCTATTTGGTTGCTAAGATCAGATCCAAACTGATAACTTCATCCTCCACTGTAGGGTTCAAAGATTCCCACATCCTTATAACTCTGACTTCAATTCTCCAGGAATTTTTTTTAGGAGTTATATCGCAAAGAAAATTGATGGCCATCGATTCCCTGCAATCAATCGAAAAGCCAAATATTATATCATCCCGATCTAAAAAACAGCACAGACAGTGCAACACTATTGAGAAGAACAGCATGACACCTTTCTTGATCCTTCGCTTGATGTTTTACAACTGGATGGGGACAACAGAAAGTCACAGTGCAAACCTGTTTTATTGGGTTGTCTTCCTTACGACCTTTTGGGTTTTTTTGCATCAGTAGTAACAACAACCACCACTACTCTCCATTAAATAGCAGCAACTAGTCAATGCAGCAATAGAACAAAGACCCCCTAGAGGCAGGAGAACGGTATGCACTTCAATCTAACCAAAACTGGATGCAACGCTTTGTTATCCTGTAATTAATGCATGGAGAAGCACCAGCCACCAGCTTCCTTCTTTCTCAGAACAATGTTTTGTAGCCATTATAATTTGTATTCACATTTAGGAGACATTTTTCTGGCCATTTTTCACACATAGGAGCCATTATTCTGGCCAATGGCCATTTACATTTAATGTTACAAAAAAACTTTCAGTTACACTTTTTTCACAAAGGTTGCATCCTTAAATGCGAATGAATGTATGAATTAATTATTAAGATTATTAAGTGATCACCCTAACATAGTTGCTTGGGTGATGGAATTGTGGGAGGCTGCCATCTAAGGCTTTTGCCAAGGGGATTGGCAAGGACAAAGCGACGAAGGAAGTGGGGGTGTTGGTGAGAGTGGTAAAGGAGCGGGAGGAGGGATTAGGAGTTACCACTGTGAAGGGTGTCGTCAAGTGCTTGGGGATTTTGGTTCTAGGTTTCTACGATTTGGGGTTCGGTGAAAGAAGGATTTAAGACTTTGCCCGATTTTGCAGTGGATAAATGCCCAAAGATTGTATCATTAAATACTTTTATCGGAAAAAGTTAGCGTAGCTGATAATAATATTGCTTATATGCTTTCCTTTAGTAATGGGATTATTGTTGTGATTATCTCCCCAACGGCTGCAACTTTTGAAGATGACATGTATCGAAATGGTTAGCCTGAAAATCAAGTGGAATTGTTTTCTTCCTCTCAGGTTCGGATGAGTGCACAAGAGTGCGTTGAGATGGTTTTTAATGTTATCAAGTAGGCAAGCAAACTGGTATTTCTCATGCTCAACGGCCACATGCCTAGGCATTTACACTTATCAAAGATGGCTCTAAGGATGATGTGTTATCAAAGCCTGAACATCTAGAGGTCCTCCATATGCTAAAATTATTGAATGTTATCGTCCCCGTCTCTCTGTCAAAGTCAATTCTGCAATTTTCTCAGAACTGCTTAAGCTTATAAAACCTAAATTTTCAGCCCTTACCAAACATGTTTTTAAAACTTTCGAAGTTATTTTGAAAGCTTCAAGTGATGAATTTATTGGTCAACAGTTAGAGAATAGTATAAATTCTCTTTCTCTTGTCAGGGGGAAGAAGAATCCTGTTGACACTCTTATTTCTGCGTCAATTTTGTCAAAAAATGCCTTGGATAAACTTCACAGATCAAAGTCATGGAAGGAGAATTTTCCTAAAGTCTGCAAATCTATAACAGGTGTGATGCTTGACTGTTTAATGATTTATCGTTCCGCATTGCTAATTATATTGTTTTGTTTTGCATATGATTCTTCACCGATCGACTCGCATCATATCTTTTGCATTTTTCGGTTAGCCGTTGTTGTCTTATTCCCAGGTGATGCTTTGGCTTATTCTTTGTAATATCTTTCTTGGCTTCCATAATTCCCAGGTTCTCGATGGCCTGAGGTATGCTACTGGGCTAATGATGGAAAAATTTGTCATTCCTGTTATGTAAAGGTATCTTTATAATGTTATATGTCACCAATAATTTACATATTCTCTGAAATTGTTGATAATTGTTTTCTAATGTTTTAAAAATTTTCATAGTCCTCGTCCGTGGGATGTGTGGATTGTACATATTCCACGTGAGAGAAACAAGTGTGCACATTGGTTAGCAAAAGAGGCTTTTCATCTGCCATATGGTGTTCAGGTCTATGATCAGGCACCTGTGGGGAGTGTCTTAGTCTTTTATTGCAGGACTTAGTTCTTCCAGGGGAACGATCTGTTTCTCCTGAGACTTGAGTAATTTCTTCTCATTGTATTCCAATAAAAAAAAATTCCAAGTCCAATATGTTTGTCATCACTTTCCACTCAGAAACAGTTGTAGATTGAAACAAGACCTTCTATATTGGTTTTCTACTTTTCTTTTCTAATTTTCCTTTGACATTTTGGAGTCCTTGACTAACATTCTGTTGTCTTTTACAACTAACCAGCCCGCTCTTCTGCAGCAACTTCTTCATCCAATCCTTGAAAAGAATCCAAAGCATTAAATAAGTAATTAATTTGCAAATCTAATGGCAACTCAAACATGTAGACAATTTGAACTGCTTTTCTTTAATATCTTGCATAGGCCAAACTTCCATATTTTGAGTGATACATCTCTTTTTGAAACCTTTCTTTTTGTAATTAACGAGCACCATGTCAACCTCTTCAAATTCTTTTACCCTTCGCTTTATTGTTCGGCATGGGAGAAGAAAAAATAGAGGATTCATGAACCATAAATTAGGATTAATGTCTTGTTTCATCCCTGTGTTGCCCCCTCGAATTGAAATTCATCCTTGTGTTGAGTTTTGAATAGTTTTGATCCCTCAGTTGGTCAATTTTTTAAGGTTTTAGTCCTTTTTACCGATTTTACCCCCTAAATTCAGCACTTTACTATTCAAACCAGTTTATCCACCCAAAATTCGACCCTACTAACCGATCCAACCCGGAACCCCATTAAAAAATCTTCAATAAATATATAACTCTACCTCCCAATATCAAAATTTTTGAAATCATTAAAAAAAGTACCAAAAATTTTTAAAAAATAAAAAATCATAAAGTAAATTATTTTTCTAGTATAAAATTTTTTAAAAAATATAATTTTTTCTGGAGATGTAACAGCCCGGGTAAAAATTTAGATTTTTATCGGGACAGTAAAAGTCTTTTTACCGCGATTTAATGAAATAATTAATCTTGGGTAATTAATTCAAAGTAAATAGGAGCGTCGCTTTTCGAAACCGATGCTTTTCCCGCGCTCGAGATTTTTCTGTGGATTTTTCGGACCTACGTTGGTATTTTTCGGGTCCCGAAATCTTCGGAAAATCACACTGGAGAATAACTAAGTGGGTGTATTAGTTGTTTTCTGGTCCGGTTGGGACACGACTACATGTTTGAGTCACACAGCCGCCTTTGCCTGCGCAGTCCGTGTCTTCCTGTGTACCCGTGACTCTGCCTGCACGCCATTACCTGCAAACACCATACCCAGTCTTCTTTCTGCTTTGCACCAACTTCTTCAAATTTCCCTTTCTCATACATATTGTTATACTTATATAAACACATACATAACAAACCACCAAGTTGACGTGGTCATCATCATCCATACCATCACCTCTCCATCTTTTCATTTTTCTTCCTCTCACTCACGCATAAACACCACCACCATCATCAGCTTTAACTCCACCACAAGCTAGGAACTCGTGCTTCTTTCCAGTGTCACCTTGTTTGTCACTTCGTTTCCCGTCTGCAGCTTTTGCAAGGAGAGTTGCATTCTTGAAGATGAAGATGACTCAACGTGTGGGCTTGACTATTGGCCCAAAAATAGCCTGGTTTTGTGAATTGTGGGATTTAAGTCGTGAGCTTATGGGTTTGGGCTATTATTTTGGGCATAGAATTAAACTTGGGCCTAATTGGATGAGACTTGGGTTTGATTAACGTGGCCCAATAAATAATATAGTCTTGGCCTAGTTTTATTTTAATATATATATTATATTTTCTGGAAATATAGAAATAATAGATATATACATATATTCTTTTAAGGGCGTATATATATATATATTTGAAATAAATTGGAGAAATAATATATATAATTTTAGAAAGAGTATATATAAATAAGTTTTTATCAACCTGGTACGGGTAACGAAATAATAGTCATGTGCATATCATATTCAGTAGCATTTGTGTGACTATGTTCTTGTTATTAATTTTATATAGGAGCAGATAACGTGAAAGTAGAATCTGCTAACGGTTTTCCGGAGGATTACGACAACTGAGGTGAGGATGGATTTCCTTCGATATGTGCCTATATTACTCTGTTGTTGTGTCTGTTGATTGTTGCATTTGCTGTGGTTTGATTCGGGATGTTTATCCCATTGTCTTGATTGTTGTCGGGATGTTTATCCCAGTATCTTGATTGGTTTTGGGATGTTTATCCCCGTATGTTGAGTTTTGGATGTTTATCTTGTGTCTTTTGGTATAAGAATAATGAATTAAAAAATAAATTGTGATAAGGATGTCGATCCTTGTTTTTGGATAGGGATGTCTATCCCGGTATTTTGGTTAGGGATGTTGATCCCTGAGACTTGGTTTTGATGATGACATAATTGTCACGTGGTAAGTAGTGGTATGACTCGATGGTTTAAGACTGTTTTGTGGTGGCCATGACCTGGGTTACTTGTGATAAGCATGTCTACGCTTGGGATGTCTATCCCGTGATTATATTTGGGATGTCTATCCCTGGGTTCTTATTTTTGGGATATCGATCCCTGGGCTCTCCTGGATTTGGTCTGGCACCCGAAATATGTTGAGAACCAGGTCTGACTCCTAGCTTATCCGTGACGGGGCCCAGAAAGATAAAATTGGAAATTGGATTTTCATTTGAGTCTTTTTGGTCTTGGACCAGTTTTGGGTCTTGTCTTTTGGTTTGGTGTATTTTGGCTGTTATGCTTGTTTTCGACTTTGAGTAATTACAGTGTTGCATATTGATCGTCTATCCATGGTTGTGAGCACTTCGGACTCACCCCTCACCTGCGGGCTTTCATGCCGTAGGCTGAGTTATTTGTGGTTCAGGTTTGATGCATTCCAGACAGGCTGCGGCGTTATCCCTTGGACAGGACTTGGATCCATAGTTTGCATCAGTGCCGCATACAGTGTCTTTGTGAGTTAATAAGTCTTCCGCTGTGCTACTTTTTGTTATTGTTGGGCCTTGGGCCGGTAGTGATATTATTGATTTTTATATTTTAGGCTAATGGCCAGAATTACTGATGTGTACACTGTATGCCGGGCTTTGTTTGGTTGGGTCGTAACAGTTCCGGCACATGTTTACTGTGTATGGTAAATACCGGTCGGGGCGCTTCAGGAGGTGTGGAGAAGAAAGGAGGAAAAAAAACAAAAGTAGATAAAAATTTAAATTTTTAAATTTTTAAATTAAAAAATAATTCAAATCATGATTTTTAATTTTTTAAAAATAATTTGTATTTTTTATAATTTTTAAATTTTTGATGTTGAGGGGGAAGGAGGAGGAGGACAAGAAGAAGAAAGAAAAAAGAGAAAAAGAGAAAAGAAAAAAAACATGTGGAAAAGAAAGGTTTAAATTTTTAAAATTTTGAAATTAAACAATAATTTGATTTAATATTTTTTAATTTTTAAAAACTTTTTTAAAATAATTTTTATTTTTTTATGATTTTAAATTTTTTTATGTTTGGAGGTAGAGTTATTTGTTTATTGGTGATTTTTTAATAAGGTTGCGGGTTTGGTCGGTTAGTTGGGTCGGATTTCGGGTGGGTAAACTGGTTTGAACAGTTAAGTGGTGAATTTAGGGGTAAAATCGGTAAAAAAGACTAAAACCTTAAAAATTGACCAACTGAGGGATCAAAATCAATCAAAACTCAATACAAGGATGAATTTCAATTCGAGCAGGCAACACAGGGATGAAACATTACATTAATCCAATTTTAAAGTCATAGGATTCATGAACCATAATTAAGGCTATTAACTCCAATAATGAACCCTTTTTTTTTTCCTAAAACTTCATGCACCAAAATTAGCTATAAATTTCCCATTAATTAGCTATCCTTTTCCCATTTAATTGAAGAAGACGGACGACTCACACCCCAATAATATCCAAAACAGTGTAAGACCAATCCAATCGACATCCTCTTGACCAAACTTACCATTTCTCTCCCAAAACTCTCACTTTTTTTTTTCCTTTCTCTTTTGTAAGTCAGGAATTCAGCTGGAAGCGCCGGCGAGAGAAATCATGTGGCATGTGAAAACACCAACAACAACCTTTCTTTCTCAAATTCAGACTCTACCATTTCGCCCCCTTGCCAGAATGGAGTTGGATCCAACAGGGTATTTAATGTTAACGAGAATTGCAAGAAGAAGTTATGGTCTTGCAGGCAATCCACGCTCGATAGGTTTATTGGAAAGGTGGGCCGGGTGATCGAAATTTAAGGCCTCGAACCTAAATTTGGAGAAGTTGAGGCTTTGAAGCTTGCTTCTTTTGGCAACAGGGAAATAACAGAGACAATAGACATTTTAAAGAGGTCCTTAGTCATCCGCAATAAAGACGTTGCTTGTCCGTAATTAATTGACTAAACTCATGAGTTTAATCGAAACTAATTATAAATATATATTAAATTTAACCAAAATCAATAATAAATATATGCCCTCTAATGCATTGATTTGATTGTTACATTGTCTTTATACACTAGTATTTCAAATCTACTTACTAAATTTAGAGGTTTTATGTTATAAATTGAAACTACTTTTAAATGTATATATTAAATTTGTACAAGATATCTGGATTATTTACAAAGGTTCATAAAATATATTTCTTTATTTATTACAAATAATGCAGAAACATTCTACAAAATTAATATATACATTTATAATTATTTTTTAATTTTAAACCTAATAAATAATTTATAATTAGTTTTCATTTTTAAATCGATAAATAAAATATATGTATTAATAAGTAGATTCGTAAATTTAATGAGTAGATTTAGAATTCTATTGTATAAAGACAATGTAAAGACAAAATATTATGCATTGGGTTGTATATATTTATTATTGATTTTTGTTTATGAATTTAATAAGTAGGTTTCGTAAATAGTCTAGATACATTGTACAAATTTAAGATATAGATTTATAGTTAGTTTCAATTTTTTAACCTAATAAATAAAAAATAAGTATTGATAAGTAAGTTTATAAAACTAATAAGTACATTTGTGATTCCATTGTAGTTAATGTAATGACCAAATGGGTTGTATATATTTATTTTTGTTTTTTAAAATAATAAGTAAGTTTTATAAATAGTCCAAAAATATTGTACAATTAATATATACATTAATAATTAGTTTTAATTTTTAAAGCGAAAAAATAAAATATACATATTAATAAGTAGGTTTATGAATTTAATAAGTATATTTGGAATTTTATTGTATAAAAACAATGTAAATACCAAATCTTATGTATTGGGTTGTATATATTTATTATTGATTTCAGTTTACGAATTTAGTAATTAGGTTTTGTAAATAGTCAGATACATTGTACAAATTTAAGATATATATTTATAGTTAGTTTCAATTTTCTAAACTAATAAAAAAAATAAGAATTGATATGTAAGTTTATAAAATTAAGAAGTATATTTATGATTCCACTGTATAAACTTAATGTAATGACTAAATGGGTTATATATTTATTATTGATTTTGATTTTTGAACCAAGGTTTTTTAAATAGTCTAATTAAATTGCACAAATTTAATAATTGGTTTTGATTTTGAAATTTAATAAATAAAATAAGCATAGTGATAAATAGGTTTCAAAAATTAGTGAGCATATTTGAGATTTTATTTTATAAAGAAAATGTTTCTTTTGAGTCCATTGTATTAAGTCACTATCTTTTATAGCTCCATATTTTAAAATTTGAAATATTCACTGGATAAAATATAACAAGTTTGACTTATTATTATTATTATTACTATTAATTGCTTATTATTTTAAAAAATAATAAAATTTAGAATAATTAATAATAAAAATTTAAAATATTTAAAATATTATTTTGTTTATTATACTATAAAAATATAAGTTTGGAAGTTTTGCACTAAAGTTATAAAGTTTTCGTCATAGAAAGAAGAAGCTTTTTTAATTTAGTACTCCAGGCAAGAAAATAATATTATTGATAGTTCAAATAAGCGTTGAAAACAAGATAAATAGTGAAAAGTATTAGAAAAAAATAATTAAAAAAATAATTTGTTATATTATTTTACTTTTTTTTTTAATGAAAGCATCCCGTGTGAATACACTGGTAGAGTGCTAGTCTATATAAAATATAAATATGTAAGAACTAAAGTTGTTTTACATTAGGCCACGTGGCAGCATTTGTATTTTGAAACGACCAAATATGTTGTATATATTAGTTATTGATTTTGGTTTTTGAACCTAATAAATAGGTATATAAATAGTCCAGCTACATTGTACAAATTTAGTATATACATTAATATGCATTTTGTAACAGAGAGATGAAAAATATTTTACAGAAAAAATACAGAGATGAAAAATATGATTAGTCCTATTGAAAATATACCCAAGCATTTATTTGAGCTTGTAAATCGAGATAGAATTATAGTATGATGCAACACTACTACTCAACTATCAAAAAAGAAAAAAAAAATTATATTTGCTTATGTACTTTTATTGTGAACATAATATACATCGTCTTTGATGAGTAAAAATAATTAATTAATTTTTGTATTTCTTATATGATAAATTTCGTTATATTATTAATGATTAGAAGAGGAATGCTAGCAATATTCACTAGCCTCCTCTTACTAGGTGTTTGTTAACAAAACAAATACAACTAGGTTACTTATTCTACGGCTTCAGTAAGAGAAACTCAGAAGTAATAAATATTTAATTATCTAGTATCTTGGTTGTATAAATATTCATTTTTTTTATCATATTTTACGAATTCCAATTCACAATAAAAGCACATATGGTAATTTATGACTATGAAACTTACTTGAACTGTATTACAACTCTCCTACTTAAACTTACTTGCTTTAAATGTATTAAAAATCCTGGAACTTTTTTCTTTCTTAATTTTATTTTTTTCTTACCAAATTTTCTTGTCAATTTTTTTGGTTTTAATTGGTCACAGAATTATTTTTTATCTTTTAGAGATTGGAAGGCTGAAAAGATAAGGAAGCCAAAAAAGATCCTAATTGCATAAAATTATTTCTTATATAAAATGAACTCAATTGGAGTTTAAGCAAAGGGTGAGAATCTCATAATCGAAGTCTACCATGGAATACTTAAGAATCCTCATAAATTTTCTTTTCTTTATTTTACTCTTTTTTTCTTCTGAATTTTCTTGCCAGCCTACTTTGTTTTTGGTTCCTCAGCGAATTCTTAACTGATACGGCAACAATCCTAGAACTAAGCTAGAATCACCTCCGAATCAATGTTTGTCCCCGACCCCAAATTCAATCAACCGGGATAGAACTCTTCACCCCCAAAACAGCAAGGAATTGGTAACAAAGAGTATGAAAGAATTGAAATAACGCCACAAGTAAAAACTTACTTGATAAGTTGATTCAATCCTTGAAGTAAAA
>JAKUCV010001072.1:135833-170561 GCA_028386065.3 Turnera subulata | reverse complement strand
TTGCCGGTGTATTTGTAGTTGATTTGTTTTGTATATTATTGGTTTATTTGTCTGCGGTGAGACAGTGGTTGGTCTCACCCCCTCACAGTCTTTTCAGGTTAACTGCTTGTTGAGCAGTGGTGCATGTCAGCAGGTGGCGGTGTTTTCCTCTCCTCGGGTCGGATCCATAGAGTGCACTGCATACATGTTATCTTATGTATAGTCTTCCGCTGCATACTCGTTTTTGTGTAAATTGTTGTATAATTGTTCAATGTTTATGTAGTTGATATTGTATCCCGGGTAGAAGGGCATTTTGGGTCTCTTCACATGTTGTACATTCTTTAATGGATAGTTGGGATACGGGTGTCCCGGGTATGATAAGGGCAATTTGGCCATTTTGTATTCAAATTCTATTTTACATCATAAATTGGGACACGGGCGTTTCAAATCAAGGTAATCAGATTCCCATAGGACCGAGCGAAGGTGTGAGAAGATGATTAAAAATAGTAAAGCTGTAATCTATAGGATTGTCTATCAGCAGGCATCCCAATAACCACATATCATAGGTCTTAAGCAAATTCTGATGCCCATGTCGTGGGGTGAGAACCCGAGTGATGAAGTACATGAGTATACGATGCTGAGCTGATAGATCCGTACAGTCTCCCTTTTTGCTCGACTGACCAAACAGCATCCTTTGCTGCTCAGACACACTCGAAGTATTGGGAATGTGTATGGGCTTACCCGATGTGGTATTGTAGTCCTTAACCGACCTTTTCCAGAAATTGAGTAGCTTCCTAATCAATTTTGCATCAACAAAAACAGTTTGGCCACAGATCGAACTATGTATTCCAACAACCAGTCCATTATCATCATGCTTGGGGATCATATTAGAATGAAAGTCTTGAACAATAGACTCATAGGCTTGTACCTGAAGAGTGGCTAGGGTGGTGAGCTGAGCACGTTCCACGATTTCTTCTAACCCAGATCCAGTCCCATCATCAAAGTGGATCGTGAAGGACTTAAGAAAAATGAACTTTTTCCCAACAAAGCCAGTAGCATCCTTAGTATCATCAAGCTCAGGTTCCTTACATTTTCTGGATCGAGACACCTTCCCAGTCTTGCATATATGATGGACTGATGCATCTCCCTCATTTATTTCTTCCTCTTGATCGGGATTTTCATCCACGGGTTCTTGCTCATGAATGGATGGGGTCTCACCTGACATTCCTTCTGGAGTGATGTCTGGTGCGAATTCAGCTTCATCATTGGCAAGTTTTGTTCATTTAGCATTGTTCTTGCCATCTCTTGTAAGGTTCGGTTTTTCCTCTCTACTACCCATTTTGTTGAGGTGTTCGAGGAGCCGAGAATGTATATTCAGTGCCATGTTCATCACAAAAATGATTAAAGACATGGTTATCAAATTCACCACCATGGTCACTCCTAATCTTGGTTAGTTTATAACCTTTTTTATTTTGGAGCTTTCTTGTCAAAGAAGTAAATTCATAAAGTGCATGGTATTTTTGTGAGAGAAAGACAACCCATGTGAAACGAGTGTAGTCATCAACAATAACAAAAGTGTAGCACTTACCTCCAAGACTTACCACTTTAATAGGTCCAAAGAGGTCAAGGTGTAGTAGCTCAAATGGTTTACTAGTGTAGATACACTTTTTAGGCTTGAAGAGCTTTTGAATTGCATTCCAATTTGGCATGCATGACATACCTTCTCTTTTTCAAACTTCAGCATAGGTAGCCCCCTCACAAGTTCCTTCTTTTGAAGATTTGCAATAAGCTCATGATGTGTATGCCCCAATCTTCTATGCCAAAGCTCAGGTGTCTCTAATCTAACATTAAGACACTTGGTTTCCGGATTAGTGACATCAACCATATTAATAGAATACAAGTTTCCTTGTCTTTTTTCAACAAGCGAAATTTGATTTCCATCATCATTAGTTACTGAGTATTTGTTAAATTCAAAGATCACTTTACATCCACGGTCACATAGGACTTATTACTAACAACACATATTCAATGGTTGGATCCTTACCAACATTACCTACTCCTAGCACCTTCCCTTTCAATTTGTTGCCAAAGGTGACAAAACCTTTTCCTCTCGAGTTCAAAGATGAGAACTTGGACATATCACCCGTCATATGTCTTGAGCACCACTATCGAGTACCCACTTATCCCATTTACCCTGTTACAATGTCAAGTATTAGGTATCCAGACATGCTTGGGTCCTTGTGAATTAGTTTTGGTACCTTTGGGTACCCATATGAACTTGATGGGGCAATGCTTTTTCCTAAAAATGCAATTTTTTATTTTGTGTCCATTTCTATTCCAATAGTGACAAGTGATATTATAGCTAGAGGCTGGTCTAACGAAATTAGTTTCATAATTCTTTTTAGTCTTCTATATTTTCAGGGATGGATCTAAACTTGCTTGATTTTTAAACACATGGTGTGTGGTTCCTAGTTCAACCTTTTGTAAAGTGTGTCTTTCTTGACTTACGATCATATCCAAACCTTTACTACCATGAACAAAAATTTCGAGCATACTTTTTAGACAGTCCACAGTCTTTTTCAGATCTAGGTTTTCTTGTGAGCGTTTTGCATTATCTTCTTTGTATGTCACAATTTGTTGCTCAAGGTCCCTTTGTGACTTAACCAGAGTTTTGTTATCCGCTTTGGCGTCTTCAAAGCCATTTGTGCATGAAGTTAGTTTCTTAGCCGTTTCTTCATTTTTTAACATGCACTCTTTCTTTTCTAATTCTAATGTCTCAATTTTCTTTCTTAATGCTTTATTTATCTTGGCCATAGTTTTAAAACTTTCGCATAGCTCATCATACGGGCTTCATTACTTTTTACCCCCTTGTACTTTCGGTTAAAATAGGATCACCCCCTGAAAAAAAAAACCGGAATTTAACCCTCTGAACTTTGCAATTCTGCAATTTACCCCATCTCCGTTAGGGTTTTTAAATTCTGTTAGTTGCTTTAATGGAATGCACGGATGATCGACACGTGGTAGATCATTACTGTTTGATTTTTTTTTTCCTTTTTAATTTTCAGAAAAGATTATAAAAATAGAAAAAAGGACAAACCTATTATTTTTTAAAGCAAAATAAGAAAATAAAATTTTTATATCATAGGAAAAAATAAAGAATAGAAAATAACATATTTATAAAAATAAAAATAAAATTTATTTCACTTATTTTATTATGAAAACAAATATTTATATAAAAGAGAAAAAGGTTTTTTTGCCACTTTTTTGTAAAATTTCTTTTTTTATTTTTTAAAAGGAATGAAAAATAAAATCTTTATACAAAAGAAAAAAAATTTATTTGCCATGTTTTTTAAAAAATTTTATTTTTAATTTTATGAAAAAGAATGAAAAAAAATATTTATATAAAAGAAGTTTCATTTCCACCTTTTTTTGTAAATTTTTTTTTAGAAAGAATGAAAAAGGAAATATTTATATAAAAAAAAGGTTTATTTGCCAATTTTTTCAAGTAAAATTTCTTTTTTATTTTTTGATAAATAATGAAAAAAATTTATATAAATGTTTTTTATGTTTTGAGAAAGTATAAAAAAAAAATTTTTTTTGGCACGTATACCTTTTTCTTAATAATCAATCATATTCCTTTAAAAAGATATGGAAAAGAACAAATAAGAAAGGAAAAAATGATAAACCTTGGCTATTTAATAATTATTATATTTTTTTCAAATACAGGAAAAATTAAAATATACGGTAAGGAAAGGGGGAAAAAAAAAAGAAGAAGAGATCAGATGAGCTTTGACCTCTTTATTTCATTTGATAATTTTTTTAATATTTTATCTTCTCCTCCTTTTCCTCCTCCTCCTCCCCTGTAAGTTTGTAACCTCCCTCAGAATTACATTTTTTCTCACAAAATTACACAACAACAGTAATGGAAATTAAAATCAAAACAAATCTACTCTTCTGCTCCCCATCAATCGCCATAACACCAAAAACAAATCTGGTAAACCATCAACGATGTCCCGAGCATCAACAAATCCAGCACGTCGACCACTGCTCCTGCGATGAACCAAAAATTCCAGCCGCCTCCGCCTCCGCCACAGCCACCATCTCCATCAACCACAACCACAACCACCGCCCCTATTTCTTTACCGGTGGAAGAGAACCACCCAATTCAACAAGGTTTTTTTTTTTTACAACAAAACACTTAATCCCAACAAGAATTTAGCAACTAGACATTCAAATCACATCCTTGGGCAGCAGGAACCACCTCCTATGGGTCCACCACTCGAGCCTCACGAGCATCCCTCACCTTCCAGTCACATCCCGACCACCAACAACCACCGCCTTGGCTTCGCAACAACAACAATCAACACCCAAATCAGGTCAGTACAACACCACAAATGAAAAGACACAGGATGGGAAAAGAGAGGTGCGGCGGCGGGGAGCTTACTAGACGATGAGGACGGCGGCGGCACCACTGGGCGTCGCCACCATCCCCAATTACTCATCAATCGACGAGGAGGGCCCAAGAGGGGTTCTGTGTGCTTGTCAATCCGTGTTGGAGACTGGCTACCGCCGTGGTGATATCCCATCATCACTGCTCTATTTCCCTCTCCAAGTGCGGATGCTTCTCCTCTCCTACGGGTCGAGCTATGATGTGCCTGAGCCGAGGGAGAAAGGAGTCAAGGACAGTAAGCGAGGTGGTTTGTTGACCCCAACGCGACCACCGACCGAATCGATTGACGGGTAAGAACCCGTGTAATTTCCCTTTTGCCGATGATGGTTCTGTCGCTGGTTAGTTTTGTTGTAACTAGAACCCACACCAGTTCGTTGATACTTGATGGGTGTGGTGGTGCTTGGACTTTTATGAGTACTGTTGTCGTGGTCCGATGGTGGATTGCTAATGGCTGAAAGAAGAAAAAAAAAAAAGAAGAAGAAGGAAGAAGAAAAAAAGAAGAAGAAAGGAAGAATGGAAAAAAAAAAAGAAAAATCGTGAAAAAGAAGGAAGAAGAAGAAGAAGAAAAAGTGAAAGGAAAAAAAGAAAAAAGGGAGAAGAAAACAGTAAAGAAGAAGAAAAAAGAAAAAAAGAATAAAGAATAAATCAATGGTATGGATCAATCTACGTGTCAGCCATCCGCAGCCTCTGTTAAATTTTCTGACAGAAACGGAGACGGGTCAACCAGAGGGGGCAAACCACAGAATTCAAAAGTTTAAAGGGTCGAAAACCGGTTTTTTTTTTTTCAGGGGGTGATCCTAGTTTGACCAAAAGTACAATGGAGTAAAAAGTAATGAAGCCCTCATCATATGGATCATGTAATTCATCGAAAGTAAAGCTACACGAGTTAGAATGTTTTACCTCTTTTTCTTCATGTGCCATAAGGCAAAGATTTGTTGACTCTTCTTCATTCGATTTATCTTCTGAATCAAGGTCATCCCATACAGTCATTGCTTTCTTTCCCTTGTTTTTGAAGCTGTCAAACTTGGTTTTTTGTATGTTGGGACACTCGGCCTCGATGTGCCTGGGTTGATTGCACCCATAACACAAGAGTTGCTCTTTCTTTGATTCATCAATTTTCACACCTCTGAAATTTCTTCCTTTGAGGTTTTTCCTTTTCAGAAACTTGACAAATTTCCTTGAGAATAGGGCTACATCTTGATCACTTTTTGAATCACTCTCATGTGTTGTCTTGAGAGCTGTATTCTTCTTTTTCTTTGCCTTTTCTTCAAATTTTGACCCTTGAACTATGAGGTTCCCTATTAGTTCATTGTAGGTGAGGGTGTCCATGTCTTTAGCTTCTTCAATAGCAGTGAACTTCAGTTCCCATTTAGTAGGAAGAGATCGAAGAATTTTTTTTACCTTCTCTTTCATTGTAATGATCGTGCCAAGACATGCCAAGTTGTTGCACAAGATGTGAACCTTTGTGTCAAGGTCCTGGATTGTTTCATCTGGTTGCATCTGAAACAACTCGAATTCTCTCATCATCCTATTCATTTTTTATTCTTTGACCGGATTGCTTGCTTCATGCGCAACATATACGAGGTTCTAAATTTCGTGTGCTGTTTCGCATGTTCTTACCCTTTCAAATTCAGCCTGACTGATGCCACAATGGAGTGTATTCATGGCTTGGGCATCTAGTCTTGCTTTCTTCATCTCACCTTCACCCCAGAATTGTATGTCTTTAGCTGGACGTCAATATGGTGAGTTCACGACTTGCTACATCTCTAGATCCTTTCCCTTAATCATGCGAAACTTTCAATGATCAAAGTTAAGACCATTGAAGAAAGGTGCATTGTTGATGTTGTTCCCCTCAAATGTCATCATCTTGTCTTCTAGAGGTTAATCCACAGACGGAGATATCTTGCTCCGCTACCAATTGTTTAAAGTGGCTAGGAGGGGTGAATTAGCCTTTTCTGATTAGAAGCCGATTTGGTGTCTCTAATATCAAAGTGTTTTTGTGTTTGAGATTTGTGTTTAAGAACCCTAATGAACAAACTAGTTAACACACAAAGAGGATAGGTTAGAGATAATTGGACACAAGATTTATAGTGGTTCATCACGCAGGACTACCTCCACTACTCAAGGACCCCCCCTTGAGATTTCTAACTCACTCTATGATGGCTTTTCACGGGTTCAACCAAAAACTCTTAGTATAAGTTTTTCCTTAGACTAAACTCAAACTCTAAACACTCACCACAAAACTCGCCCAAATTTTGCTTTTACACAATCACTCAGAATAGAATGCTAAATGAAACTATCACTAAGTACAGTCACTTTTATTTTCAAGGATTTTGTTTCACAATGTATAAGCACTAAGAAAAGCTTCTCTCTCTCTTTTGCTTGATTTGAGAACTGCAAGGTACAACTAGCTCTTTGCTTGAATCCGGAATCTCTGTATAGAAGCTCTATTGTTCTTCATGGAGTCATCAGCGTTTTATAGAGACACAATAGAAGAGGACTTTTTTAAAAGTTCAAACGGTTGTGTGTCTCTTTCAGCAACAGCTGTTTTGTTTTGAATGAAGCCAGAGTGTCAACATTCAAATCTCCCTGTAGTCGCTTTCACACTTTGGTCTAAATCATGTCATTCATCTGACAGGTCTGCACTTGTTTAGCGAAGTCCTAGGTTGGACCCAAAAGTTTGAATCCATCTGATTTGTAATCCGTTGTAATGCCTTTAAACAAGTTAGTCAGAATGCAGAAATTATAGAGTACTAGATTTATTAACTTAGAGGGATTGAGTTGTAAAGAGGCATGAGTAACATAGGAACTATTTGATGATAGTGACTTCTCATGTCCACTACCACATCTTCCAATCCCACTTACTCCAATCTTCAATGTTGTTGATCACAGTTTTATAGGCTGTATGAATTGTTAATTTTCAATCATAGAGTAATAAGGTTTGTCATAATCAAAACATATCTAAGTACCAAGAAATCATATTATGATCATTAAATAGAATAACCTTATTCAATTTGCATTATGATCATTTAATTAGAGTAACATAGTTTAATTAGCTATTAATCACAAACTTAATCATCATCAGATTTACACAAACAAGCGACATAAGCAAGAGATCTCTTCATTATCAGCATTCCACCATACACTGAAATCTTTATTTTTCTCCAGATCTCTGATCTTATGATTTGTGATTTGTCAATTTATATATTGGGGAAGATTCTTCATAAATCATATCAAATTAATTCATAAAAATAGACATATATAATATATAAAAATTTTAAGATCAAATTTGTCAATCATTTTTACCCATCTACTTTCAAATTGTTTTGTAGTCAAAGACTTATAAATGCAGTTGTGAAATATCCCATAAAATCGTCATCCTTTTCTTATCACATAACCAAGCTATTCGGGAACTTTTCTCAATATATGCCATAAACAATATTGATGTCGTGTGTTGGGGAAGATTTTTCTAATAGGTGCTTTCATTTGTCCTTCTTGATCAGTTATAATCGCGTTTGGTGCTCTTCCACCCACAGCTTTGACCCATATATTCATTAGCCAAGTAAACGTTGCTTCAGTCTCATCTGCAAAATAATTATTTACTCCAATAAAAGGAGCAAATGACATCTTATACTTGTTTGTGATATATGTTGTATCAAATGAAACAACATCTCCAAAAATCTGATAGTCACTCTTACCTTCTCCATGAACCCAAAAAACATTCTTCAATAGTTGCTCATCATCAAACTGTACTTGGAAAAAAAACTGGGGATCTTTTTCATGTAAGTGAGTGAAATGCTCTAACATTGCATTCGCATCTCTGCTTCCAATTCCAAGTGTCTTTCTTCGTCGAGATGATTTCTAATATCCTTTCAAGAGCAACCAATATTTTCAAATCTACGATGTTGTTTGGCCATTGCAGCAACAACTTTTTTAACCTCCACACCAACTGTCCGTAAATCTCGGATGTCATGTTTTTACGATGTAGTAATATTTCTATTACATGGAAAGTAATGAGCAAAGCCATGATGCAAAGAATGAATATGATCTTCAACAAACTGGTGAGTAACCCATTTTCCATCTTCTCGTCTTTTCAAATACATCGTTGCTACATCCAACTTTTAGAAAAGGCCGAGGATTACTCACAATAGATTCTCGTTTATGTCCATGTCGCGCACAAGCATACTTCATATCGATGAATTCTCCAGTAACTTTTGATCGGCGAGAAGCTTTAGAAAAAATACCAAATCCTTCCAACTTGGCATAACTCTTGTAATATGAAAGTGCTGCATCACTTGAATCAAAATTCCATACCTATATATGGTTTTGTTGTTCTAGGTTCTTCATCGAGAACCTTATGAATGTCACTATTTCTAACTTCATCAACTGTCTGTTCAATAACACCATCGATGTTTGCAAGGTCTCCATCATTTAAATCAATTTCCATCCTACATTCCCATAGAAAAAACTAAAAATCTATTATAAGGAGATGAATTTAAACATATACAAAAATTTTTTGAACGGACAATTATTTTAGCCGAAAAAGATTTATGTGTAGTTTATAGCATCTTAATTGAGGATATATAGGAGAATAATAAGATTTCTATATAGTTACAGAGAAGAATAATAATATATTATATATGCAGATTCTCCAAACTCATATTTATTTTAATATAATTTTATTTCGTGTAATAAAATAAAATAAGTGAGTAAGTATATGGTGAAGTAGGAACTTCTGAACTTGGCTTTCTTATCTTTACTGCCTCCGAATCTCTAAAAGACAAAAAACAAATTCGGTGAGCAACCAAAACCAAAAAGATTGACGACAAAAATTTAGTACAAAAAAGAATACAATTAAGACAAAAGATTTACTAGATTGTTGAGAATTCGATCTCTGGTGGAGTTGTAGTAGTAGTGCAGTTCAAGTAAGTTTCATTCTGAGAGTCTCCTTCTTGCTAGAACTCCACTCAGTCTTTTCCTCTTTTTTAACTATCTGATAGCACACATCTTCTCTTGCTGATATTTTATTTCGTTCTTTTCGCTCTTTTTTTTTTTCTAAAGATAAAAAAAGGGGGAAGGGTGGGGAAGAGCATAACTCTTATCAAAATTTTTTCATTCTAGTTACTTGTATTTTTATTTCTATTAAAATGAATATGGAATATACTAAGATTTCATTAATATAATGACAAATGCTATATCTTTATTATTGAAATGTACACGCAATAGAAAAATTACGTCAGTCAATCTATTAAGATATGGTATGCTACAAGTGAATACTTGCGACAAATCCGAATTTTAGGATGATCGAACCCTTTAATCCACTCTATATAATGTCTTTTAAGCAAGGACTTCTTTAACAATAAATATATCATTTTCACATTCACACAACCAACTAGCTCCATTTTACAATCCCTATCTGTTGGAGATGGGATTTACCCATCACTCGGTTTGGGATCCACAAATAATTATTACTGTGGATCTTCTAGAGTTTAGGGGTTGGTTGCATTTAAAATTCTATTTTTCTTATAACCATGTAATTTTGGATTTAATACGCTATAAGAAAAGTAAACTTGGGGACCAAGTATATTTATTTATTTTGGCGCATATATATAGAGGTAGTGCTTTGTCTCTGTGAAACCAAAACAAAACACCCATCTCTTTCATCTCTAACAGACTAACACTCGTTTCTTTTTTTCGCATAAGTCAAGCCTCACAATTTCGTCAAACACAAACAAAACCATGTCGCCACCTATTCTCCTCGGCCCACCAGAGCTGTACCAGACGCCACCTCCGCCGCCGGAGGTGCTGGCTCGCGGCCCATTCATGGATCTAATGGTCACAAACTTCAACCAAACCGTAGCTCCACCGGCACCCACCATAGGCAAGACCGAGAAAGGCTCCTCCACCTACCTCTCATCGGGCAGCCCTTGCCTCGATCTATTCTTCCTCGCCACCACCCAGAAGAACTCCCTCCGGGAGAAGCTCGACGCGGCCTGGAACCACAATCCCCTTACTACCCTTAAGCTGATTTGTCAGCTCGGCGGCGTACGCGGCTACGGCAAGCGCGACAGAGAAGGGTTCTTGGCCGCCGCGCTTTGGCTCCACGATCACCACCCCAAATCCCTCGCTTGCAATCTCTCTACCATGGCGGAATTCGTGTGCTTCAAGGACCTCATCGAGATCCTTTTCCGGCTTCTTAAGGGATTTAACGCGAGGGAGATCCAAAGAGCGATTTGGCTTCGGGTGAAGAATTCTTCGTGGAAGAGGAAGAGAAGGAACGGCGACGGCGACGGCGACGATGACTGTTCCGCCTTAGGATTCAGAACTCACGATCCTTTCCAGCGGAACAAACGAAAACGGGGAGGCAAGAAGAAGGCAGGACCCACCGAGACAAGAGAGCTAAGGATCGAGAATGCCAAGAAAAGGGACCTCATCGACAAAGAGAGCGCTAGCGAGGCGAGAAAGTTTGATAGAGCCCACAAGGCTAAGAGCCTGCTCGATAAATACACCACCGACCCTAAGTTTCGTTACTTATACGATCGAGTCACGGACTTGTTCGCGGAATGTCTAAAGCAGGATGTGCAGAAACTGAAATCAGGGGAGACGATGGGGATTAGTCTCGCTGCGAAATGGTGCCCTTCTATTGCTTCTTCTTTCGACCGATATTTGTTACTCTGCGAGGCTATTGCGAGGAAGGTTTTCCCCAAGAAGGAGTACCCTGAATATGAAGGGATTGAGGAGGAACACTATGCCTACAGGGTGCGCGATAGGTTGAGGAAGGAGGTGATTGTGCCACTCCGCAAAGTTCTTGAATTGCCCGAAGTGTATATCAGTTCTAAGAAGTGGGATTCCATTCCTTACAATCGCGTCCCTTCTGTGGCTATGAATTTTTACAAGGAGAAGTTCTTGAGGCATGACCCCAAGCGTTTTAAGAAGTACTTGGAGGCTGTGAGGACTGGGAAGAACAAGAAATGGAAGAAGGTCGAGAGTGAGAAAGAGAAAGAGGCCAAGGCCACGCCTGAGCCTGAGGCTTCTGCAATGGATTTGGAAGTGGTCAAATTCAATCCGGCAAAGATTGCTGCCGGTGCTCTGCTTCCTCACGAAATCATTGAGTCTTTGTTTGACGGGGATGGGGGGCTAGTGGCAGAGGTGCAATGGCAGCGGATGGTGGATGATTTGATGCAGGAAGGGAAGTTGAAGAATAGCTTGGCTGTTTGTGATGTGTGTAGTAACATGTCCGGGGTGCCAATTGAGACTTCACTGGCATTAGGTGTGTTGGTTTCGGAGCTAAGCGAAGAGCCATGGAAGGGGAAGCTTATAACATTCAGTAAAGATCCAAAACTTCAGTTAGTTGAAGGGAAAAATCTTATGGAGAAGACCCAATTTGTGAGGCGTATGGGTTGGGGAGCCAACACTGAGTTCCAAGGAGACAGAGATTTGCAGAAGGTGTTTGATCTTATACTACAAGTGGCTGTTGATGGGAAAGTGAAGGAGGATGAGATGATTAAGAGGGTGTTTGTGTTTAGTGATATGGAGTTTGGTCAGGCATCCACAACATCCCATCGTCAGCATCCTAATGAGACTGATTATCAGATCATCGTGAGGAAGTTCACTGACAAGGGCTTTGCCAATGCGATCCCCCAAATTGTTTTCTGGAATGTGAGGAACTCTGGGTGGAGTAATAAGGCTACACCAGTGACTGCAACACAAAAGGGGGTGGTTCTTGTAAGTGGGGTTTCCAAGAATTTGATGAAGTTGTTCCTGGGAGGAGACGATGATGGTAATATAAACCCCGTGGATGCCATGGAAGCAGCAATCTCTACCGAGGAGTACAAAAAGCTGGTTGTTTTAGACTAATCACAAACTATAGTTGGTTTCTTGGTCGTTTTCATTTCTTCCAGTTTTTGTTTGATTGTATAAACTGATAAACTGAGAACCGAATTTAATCGCCAATGATCGAATATTTGCCATTGCAATTTATGTTTCTCTATGCTTCATGCTGCTGCTCAAATGTACATTTCACTTTTGCGTTTGGTAATGATGGTTTATGGCACGTTTTTACTGGTGTTTTCCTCCTCAGTGTCGGTGGGGAATAAAAGTGGCAGAGCTCACAAGGGTCATATGTTTAGAGTGTTTCTGTAGTTGAGTGATACCAAATTGTTCTGTCAAATTTGTACCTAGAATGCCCAATGCTGCGGCAGATTGGGTTGCCAAGGCGGTTTTAAAAAGATGTTGCCCGCTTGACTGGTATATAAACCCACCGAGAGCATTAGGGTTAAGCTGTTTTTTTGTTGAAATGTACTAAGCTGTTTATGATTTTGCGGAAATTATTGCATATCTTCCATGGCAGGTCTGATTGTGTTAAGGTGTATTATATGATCATCTTGAAAGACTTTAGGATTAGTTGCAGCTTCTTATTCTGCGTGTCATCAATGCGCATTGTAAAGCAGGCAAAATTCACTGAGATGGATTATTTTCTTTCTTCAAGGAAATATTGATCTATCCTCACCAAGACCTGCCCCAACTGCTTGATAATTGTACCAGTGGAATTGCACCTTGTTTGTCCATTTGCCAGCGTAGCTGTAATACTGTATCATGGCTTTGCCTACTTATATTATATAATAGGCTTTGGGATCTCTGCTTTGGCTTTCTGCTGGAGCTTTGAGCACTTTTCTTATTTTTATCTTCATTGCGTGCTATTAGTCCATTGGTGCTCAATTAAGAAATCCAAAGCAGTTAAGCTACTGTCAGATCTGCAGTGATAGCCTTGGCCAGTTGGCCTCTCTGCCCATCTTGATGATATATTAATTTGCTGCAAAAGTCGACCTTCACAAGATCACCCAAATAAAATAAAAATCTAACTTCACACTGGCGTCCATGACCTGGTACTTTTTTTTTTTTTCCCCTTTTGCGAACTCTCTCATAACTTAATTTTATTATTTTTGCTCTTGAAGAAGACAAGATCAGTAAAATGTTTGATGGACTTGAAGGCCCAATCACCGTCTTACCTAGAATTTTGTGATGTGGCTTTTTCCTGCCACGAAAAAGGCAAACTAAGACGTCTTCGTTTGATCTGGTAATGCACAATGGGATCAATGTTTTTAGACAAAAAAGAAAAAAATAGCATCAATGTTTGATGTTAGAGCCAAACTACACTCTTTTGTTGCTGTTCAATCTCAGTGGCTACACCATAGACTATTCTACAAAACAACAAAGGAGCACTTTAATACGCAAAATTGACAGCTACAACTTGAATTCTAATTGAATGGAGGATATGCGGCTGTTGTGCTTGACAAGAAAAATAGAACTTCGTTATGAGTTCTACTTCTTGGATTGGGAGGAAGGAGAAAAGTCTTGAGAATGGGGCTTTTAGATCCACGGGGTATGCAAATCTTGCATTGCAAGAATGCGATTGTAACCCACAGAAGAAGCCCTTATCTTAGATCCGCTTCGGCAGGAGGTTTTGCCTTTTGTCGACCAGCTTCGGCAACACCTTATCCATCAGAATACTCCTGGATGAGAAAGCCAGGCAAAGGGGCTGGACACCGAAACTTTGGGCCGATGGTTGTTTGTAAGGGTGAGTAAACAGACCGAACAAACCCAATTAACCGGTGTTCGAACAGGAATACACCTGATTCGAGCAATGTCCGAACCAAATTAAAAATTCTGGTTTGGTTTGATCAGGACCAAATAGCCATTTTTAAGGTTTGGACACCTTGAGAAAATTTGACCGAAAAACTAATCAATCATCCAAAGCTCCCTCACAAAATTAAAACGACTTGTTTCACTTCACTTGAAAGAAAAGAAAGAAAATATAATAGAAATAACTCAACTCCACTGTCCCTAAGCTAAACTTAATTCCCAAATCAATCTAACTCTTTCTAACCCAACTCTATCCCCTTAAATTCTAGTCGTCGCAGTCGGACGACTGAGTGGGTTAGTTTTTTAGTTTAGGACTGTAAAGACGTACAGTTGTTGGGGGCAAAAAGCATAGTGCTACATGTCAAGTCAAACCTTAGTAGCACCAAAAGAAAGCATAGTGCTACATGTCAAGTCAAACCTTAGTAGCACCAAAAGATTTAAAATCAAAAGAACTAGCATGTTCTCTCTCGTAGAAACCTCCCCCACGTCACCAGGCCTTCAATCAAAACCGCCATCTCCACCACCACCTTCTCAGCCCCTCCAGTTCCCCCTAGGTACATAAACCATCCACCAAACAATACTGAGAAACAACCTAAACACCGAAACCCTAACTTAACACAGAGTCCAGATATACAAAAACCCATTTATTTCTCCTAGTGGAATAGGAAAGCAACATTGTCTGCCATAGAGTCCGATTAGTTGTTAAGTGTATATTACGAGAATCTTCCCTACTCTTGGACAACTTCTAACATCTTGTCAACCTTGCCTACATCGTTGATATCTACATCCCAGGCAATAAGTTAAAAAATGGGAAAAGCTTTGGCTTCATTAGATACAAGAAAGCTTTGGGCGGGAAAGAATGGGCGGGAAGCGATATCCAAGATTCCGGTTGGAGAAGGCTATCTGCGGGCAAGCTGGGCTAGGAAGAAGACAAAAACTTTGGATGAACCCTTGCACCAAAAGCAACCTCTCAACAACAACAGAGTTGTGTTTGGGAAATTGTTCGCCCAAACCACTAGAGGCCCCTCAGAGAATATGAAAACAAAGGAAAATATAAGTTGCCTAGGATCATCTAGTTTAATTTTCAACCCACTTGAAACTTTAAAATGGCTTTCCTCTTGTGCCTTTGGAGATCTATCCAATCCCACAGAAGTTTCAGAGATTCAAGAAGTGTTCCAAAATCATAGGCTGAAAGACATTATAATAAGTGCCATGGGAGGAAATTCCATCTTGATCCAGTTCCAGTCCAAAGAGAAACGAGACTCACTACTCAACCTGATATGACCCAAAATATTAGTGGACCCAACAAATCCCGAGCCCATAAAATTGGACTACATGATGACCCATGTAACCGAACAAACAGAGGAGCCCATACTAACTAAGGTGTTCCCTAGGAAGCTCCATGATGGTCCCGAGACTCAGGGTTCCCTTGGAAGCTGCACAACGGCCATAGGATCCAAACCGGAAGCCCAATTGAGGCATCCTGTACTAGCTCAAAGGACACTCCCCTCAGCTTCCCCGAGGAAGCTCCACGGCAATCCAAGATTCCAGACGGGAACCACGTGGCCTTTGACTTCTCAAGCAAGACAAGTTGAGACTTACCTAGGAAGTTAACTCCTTAAATCATAGCATAAATTAAGGGAAAACTGGGCTATCAAAACTAGCCCACAAAGTAAATAATAATGTATTTTGGCTCTATAAATATACAGTCTATATTTATGTACAAACCAATGGTAAATTAGTGGGAATAATACAATTTCCATTGTCTCTCTATATTTTTTCCGTATCAGATGGCGACTACAGTGGGAGCCCGAGAGGTTCCCTGCGAGAAATTCTTTTGAAGGAAGGTGGAAACGAATTCCACTATCAACAACAACAAATCAAGTCAAGCATCAATAGCAAAGAAAAAACCAAGAGCAGACGAGTGACCTGAGGTGGAAGCTGCCAGAATTTGACCGGGTTGAATCCAAACTCTCTGCACACGCAAGTTGCTGTTGCGAGCTCCAAGGGCGAGGGAATAGACCCGGATTTGGTGAAATCGACAATACTAGAAAAAGCATGCATCAACAAATCGAATCCATCAACAAAAAATAAAGCAACAATGAAGCAAGCAAGTCTGCGAATCAACAAATTAAGCATGAAAATGATCGGATCTGTGTAGTCTGTATAATTCGAACCTGTGTTCAACAATAGCAGCAAACAATTAATTAAAAGGGAAGGTTTCCTGGAAGCAAGACGTGAACTGAGGACCATCGCCTTCCACCGACATAGCCTCGCGGGACTGCGATCTAGGCAGATCATGGCACTACCGCACGAGTTACAACCAAAGAGGGGTAGTTTACAACAACCAACAAGAGAGTTCGACTACTCCACACGCCGGCACTGCAGTAGTAGATTTCGAACAACCGTGTCAGGCCGCCGCACATCCCTTGAAACCGCTGCCTGAGGATGCACACCACCTGCTTCTGCACTCTTCGCCGAAGTGAGATCCGCACCGCCAGAGCCAAGATCCTCGAATTCGCGCCCCTGAGTCGGTGAGCTCAACGAATGGAGACAGTGATAGCGACCATCATTGCTCGCGAGGGTGACATGGCTGGCATCATAGTACCGGCAAATCGTTCTCAACCTGTGAAGAAGGAGACTCAACCATCGCGGGTCCTCCCCGGAACCGTAGGAGTTCTGTCGGAGAAAATCGCCCACATCTCGAACCATCGCCACCATCTGCAGCTTCTGATGCTCCACACACCACCAGTGCGAATACCCGCAGACACCAGAAGTGGAGCCGCTTCAACCGTCGCTGGATCTGCCTCATGTCGCCCTTTTGGTCACCATTGAACAAGCACCGTTTGGTCTGAATGGAGACCCACAAAGGAGCATCGTTCTGCAAGCGACAACCAAAAACAAGCAAAAAAAAAATGAATGAAGAGAAAAAACCAAGAGATTTCGACTGACAACGGCCTAAAATCAACCCATTGGCCCAAAAATATGTGGACATTGGAGTGATCTACAAGATTCAACTCCCAGCTGCCCAAATTTGAAAATGCTATAGCCCAAAAGCAAAAGCTTGTTCACACTTCTCACTTCGCACCCTTTATATTGCGTATCTTATATGCACAAATTAGGGAATTGTCTCATTTAGTACTCGACATTGTTACATCGCCTGATTTGAATTTTATAACTATTTGGGGAGGCTAATGCTTACTTTTGCGTTATTAATTAGCCTAGAAAAAAGCTATGAAAAATGCTTACATACTTCCTTATTTTTGTACATGCTATGCATATGAACATAGAGATTGAGGATTCATTGTAATCCATGAAGTCATGTCACTTCTATGCATTTGACAAGAACACTTGCATAATTGCTATGCCTAAACAAAGAGGCCCAGGAGCAAAAACCTGTCCATACCTTAAACTTTGATTGTGAATAATGCATATCTAGAAATCACATGATAGTTCCGTGCTCGGAAACTTTGATTGTGAATAATTCATATCTACAAATCACATGATAGTTCCGTGCTCAGACTCTGCTACTTGAATGATATCATTGACTTCCTTGACAAGATAGAAGATAATAACCTTGCATAATACATGACACTATTATGCCCATTCATTCCTTACAGTAGTCTACAATCATATTTCCTGTCATTATAGTGCTCATTTTCTCCATATGATATTAATTCCTATTTCATATGACGCATACGACACGAGAAGCGTTATCGTCATTATCTGGCTTCATTATACCATGCTCACTTTGATCTAGTTGATAGTTACAACACATACACTCATCATGTAATAATAGCCGAGACTACCCAATTACTCTTTGGTATAGTATTGCCTACACCGATGTGTCATCTTCGCACTTAAAAGCTAAAAATTATAGCTTGCATCCATTATTATCAAAGCTTTGCTAAGCTTGGTTTATGCTTCCTTGGTGTATGCTAAAACGTATTTGGTGATGCACATCAATATAACTTTGCCGTGAGCACCACTAAATTTATTGATGTTAATAATGCCTTGATATAATATTTTGGTACCTCATGCGTTGAGGAAATGCAAGCTCACCATGGCACCAAGAAAAATACAATAACCATATTTTATGGCGTTCATCATAATTTGTTCAATTACCTCATGATTATTCATTATAATGTGTAGTCACACCATGATTGCTTGGTACTACTTGTTAAGTGTGTTATCCGTTAGCAATGTTGCTCAATATGCTAACATGATACTAACTCTCCCATAAAAATTTGTCATGGGGTTGTTTAAATGGTTCATTCCCATTTCCGTCACACATACAACATGAAGTTTATATAGAAATCATAACAATTGATTATAATTATTGGCATTGTATCACTTGATTATTTGCAAGTATGTATATTCATCATACAACAAGATTACTCGATAACTCTTTTACACAGTGCTTCTAATGATGCTTCTGACAAAATACTTGTGATACTTCGCATAAGTTGTCAGGTTCAAGGATTAATCTTTTCAAAGGCCTCTTGAGGAGGATCCAAAATTGGAATAAATTTGTACTTTCAAGAGTCCCTCATTACAAAGAAGTCGGTACCTCGAGGTACACCTTGAAGCGGGACCTGCGAGGGGACCTTGAAGTAGTACCTGAAGCAATCACACACACAAAGCAGAAGCTCGACCAAGTCCCACCTGTAGGATCCCGAAGCTAGGGAGCTCTCACCCTCGACTTGGAGCAGGAAGCTAAGAGCTTCCCGAAGAAGTCCCAGACCATGCAACTGAACACAAATGAGAGGAATTTAAATTCAATCAAGCATGATTACTCACATCCAAACCATACAGTGGCCAACTACGTAAGAAGCATTATTTTGTATGGCGGTGGCACCCATCTTCTATGATGACACACAAGGCTAATAGGACAGGCTGCCTTCAGGATCCAGATCTTCCTTCCCAAAGCTAACAAGGATGCTCACCCAAAAGGTTCCGGATCTTTGCTTCCCCAAAAAGATGATATACACACCATCAGTGTGCAACATGATAAAGGAAAATTCCCAAAAACAATGCTCCCAAACTTAAGAAAGAAATATTCTAAATGGATGATAAAAATGCTAAGATGCAAGTGTAGCATGAAAGGCCGGCAGAAGAGCTTCTCAATCTCTTTTCTAGTTCCCCCAAACCGACAACAACCAACTCATGGAGAGGGCAGCTAAGTACATTTGCTGGAATGGTGCCCGCCTACTTGAACATAACCAAATGGTTGCCAAGGTTACCAAACGCAAAGAAGAGTAACAACCAAATCCAAAGGCCTCCAATAGAGGCTAGGAAATACAACGAATATAATGTCAAGACATTTTGACATACTGTCTTGAGTTTTGCTGAGGCTGGCATATTAACACCTGATGAGCCTTAAAGGCTGCCCCCAGGACGATTCAGAAACGTAAGGATTAACGCTGAAGGGTCGCCCTTAATGAAGGCTGCCAGATTTGGACCCTCAAAAAATCAATTTGATCGACGGGGAGGATCCTCCCAAATCCTCTTGAAGTCCTAACCAACTTTCCTTTGGAGTGATGCATGATTCTGAATGGGCTTACAAGTTGAGGAAAGCAATCAACGCACAAGCTCTCACAAATTTTCTTGTTGAATATACATTAAAGGAATTGGTTTAAAATTCCTACAGGAAACATGGATCCTCTCAGTGTATCAGGCCTCCCATCTTATAGAACTCAATGCGCAGATGGCCAACAAACATGTCTTGAGGCAACCATATTTGTTATGACTTTATGGTTTACCCTCCTAGCCATCAATGATTCACTTGAAGCACCCAAAGTGTATCCAAAATTGGCTTATAGGATACTGGTGGAGACAATACCAAAAGCAGATGCTTATCATGCAAATGATTCTCGTATAAGGGAAGGACAATCAAGCACATCCAGAAAGAGCAACCAACGGTCTTTCAAGGATAGGGGGCTCATAATCATCAACAAGGGAAACTCCCAGATGCACACCCTTGAAGTCTATCCCCAAAATGGCACATCCTAGCGACAGGGTACCCCTAACCTTGTTGACGTACGGACCTAGAAAAGATCGCCAAGATTCATAATATCTGCACCTTGTAACCCCTTGCTCAAATGGGAATGACATGAGATTATTTATTGATGCCTGGTTCTTAACGGGCACCTCACAGACCAAACTGTCATAGGGGATGCTCATCTCTTAACGGGGCTCCTCACAGACGAAAAAATACCCATCTCTTAACGAGCTACTGTCACAGAGGATGCTCATCTCTTAACAGGGCACCTCACAGACCAAACCATCATAAGGGATGCTCATCTCTTAACGGGGCTCCTCACTGACTAAAAAATGCCCATCTCTTAACGGGGCTCCTCACTGACTAAAAAATGCCCATCTCTTAACGGGCTACTGTCATAGAGGATGCTCATCTCTTAACGGGGCACCTCACGGACCAAACTGTTATAGGGGATGCTCTTCTCTTAACAGGGCACCTCACAGACCAAACTGTCATAGAGGATGCTCATCTCTTAACGGGGCACCTCACAGACCAAACTATCATAAAAGGATGCTCATCTCTTAACGGGACTCCTCACAGACCCAAGATGCCAATCTCTTAACGGCCTGCTGTCATAGAGAACGCTCATCCCTTAACAGGGCCCCCCAACAGACAAAAAGATGCTCATTTCTTAATGGGGCTCCTTACAAAAGAAACTCATCTCTTAACGGCGTTTCTTACAAAAGGGTGGCTCAATGTATAACGTGGCTCCCAACAGGGATGTTGTCCTCCAAAGGCGCTCCCACACATACAAAGATAGCTCAACATCCAACGTGGCTCCTCATAGGGATGCTGTCCTCCACAGGCGCTCCCACACATACGAAGGTCTCTCAATGTCTAATGTGGCACCCAACAGGGATGTTGTATGCCTCATGAAGCTCTAGCATAAAGGAGTGATGCATTTTATTTACGTGTGACTTTTATAAATTTATAATTCTTGATCAATTCACAACACGACACACAAATAACTCACGAGTAAACGCAACAATTGTTAACTGTAAGCGCACAGTGTACTATGTAGTGTAGTAGTCTAATCAAGGTCAATCCACGAAACAAGGGAAATAGGCACTATCTAATGTCACAGCTTATGATTATCTAGGCAAATCAAATCAAAGATGGTGTAGGGTGATGTCGAAACTAACAAATAAAAAGAAATAAAATCGCAAACTTAATCTAAAGCAAAGTTCTATCAATATCTAAAGCAAACTAGGAAATCGGGGTTCACACAACTACTATCTAGGTTTATTATACATGGATGTCGATTTCAATGTTGATGTGGGATTGTGGGCAATTGTTTCTAATGTCTTAATCCTCAGCTCTCGCATGTTGAATCAAATATTCTGCAAAGATTACTACCTAGCTCTCGCATAGCCTAGCATCAATACTAAACTCATTAGGTACAAAACAATCAATCAAGCCCTAAGAAACTATCAGCGCTCGCATATTTTAGCATCAATCAATCTATGTTTTTCTAAGTATCATCATATAAATCATGCAGCTCTCGCATGTTGCAATCAATAAGAATCAATCCAAATTAGATAATAAATTCGGCACACATAAATTGAACAATCAACACAATCAATTGAATAAACATCAATCCATCTATAATAAAACCATAGAAGTAATTGGCTACATCCCTTATCCTAGATTAAACAATTAGTTCCTCATAATAAAATATCAAATCATCAAAATCTCACAAGAATTCATCAAGTAAACAATTTAACAGAAAGAAAATCGAAAAGAGGAAGGAGTAGTGAAGTCAGGTAGCCGATTTGTGTTGGTGATGATGGCGTCGACTTGTGCTCTCCTGGTGTCGATTTCTGTTGCAATTGGACTGGTGATTATGTGAATTTAAACCTTCAAATCTTGTTGGAAAAATGTTGAATTGTTGTGGGGAATAACCTTTGAAATTGGACGAGAAATTCGGCACCACCAAGAGGATCCAAAAGTGTGAAAACTCTAACCCTACTAGTGTGTGTGACCTAATAACTAACCAATTCGGCAGAGCTTCGCCCTCTGACTTCTGCCTCCTGAATATGTCGACCTAGGGGGTCCTTTTATACTGTCTTTAGCTGCTGGAAGTCGGTGGGGCTCTCCTACTTTGAATGGAAATTGAATTCTTGACTTACACTCCAAGTTGGACATTTGCCTATTTTCTGACCCGAAAATTGAATGCCAATTTACTCCTAGAAGACGTTCAAACTGGGCGTTGTGCTCTTCTACACAATTCTAAATAAGTCAATCAGATTTCTTTTCATAAAAATAAATCTTCAATTGTACTTCTTTAGCTCAAGATATCGTCGAAAGACTGGGCCTGGGTTGGCACAAAAAAATCTGCATCCTGGGCTGGATTAAAATAATTACTGCTCCTTGTAGACTCGTCCAAAGATTATGAAATTTAATCCACAGAAAGCTCTGGAAGTCTAGTTTTGTCTCCAACTGGTCTCACTTAATTTGGGTTCCTAGAACTCCCAAAATCATCAAAATAGTCGGCTGTGCTCACTACAGAAAGTTTCCTAAATTGGGCCTGGTTTCCAAACTTGGCTAAAAAGCTTCTATTCTTCAATAAAAATGACAAATTCCTCATAAAAATACAAAATTAAATTACTAATTGATACAATATTCACGAAAAAACGCAATAATATAAAGATTATACACATAATCGACCAAGAAAACATAGTAAAAGCCATTCAAAACCATCATAAAATTACTAATATTTAGATGTTATCAAACCTCCTCAAACTTAAACTTTGCTTGTCCTCAAGCAAATAGAACAAAATAAACAAAATGAGGGTTTTGAAAATCTCCACCAAATCACGCAATCAAAAAGAATTCATATCAGGACATCCAAGATAATCACCAAGAGCTTATGAAAAGTCATTTAAGATCAAATGCCAAGAAAGAAAGAAAATCTCATGAAAAAGCGTCCATGCCATAGTCAGATTTACCCGCACAAGCTTTCACACAAATCATTTAGCAAAAATCAATTTCCCATATGCATGCAAGAATGAATTGACGTCATGAAAATTTGAAAAACTAGTCCCATAGGCAAATTCCAGAACTTAACTCCACTATTGAATAAACACTCTCAAAAAGATCAATAGGACTTTACAAAGGGTTGTAATGGGGTCTTGGGTAAAGGTTGATCAAAGAAAAGGTGTATAGAAAATCAAAGTTCAAAAATTCACTTAATAAAAGATTGCAATATGCATTATCAAGAAATTGAAAAGATTTTCTCAAAGTGCAAGTCTTGAAATAACATCCATCATGTGATCATCAAAAGAAAATTCAACTTGTTTCAGGAACCATTGATTGCGCAATTTCCATCTTTTTTCTTGGATTTTTTTCTTTTCTGAATTTTTTTTCCTTTTTTTTTCTTCAATCGACTTTGCCGATTTTTATTTTTTTTTCTGCGCTTGACATTCCATAACATACTTGAAACAATTGAAAGTGCAAACATCTTCAATGCCTAGATCTTCTTGGATGTGAAAAGATACGAAACAATTGCACTTATCATAGAAAGAATCTTGATAAAAACATAGAACAAAAATCTCTTAAGGAACTTTGAAAAATAGGGTATGGATAATGAAAGAAAAGAATGGTAGCTATAAGGCTTCAAAGGGTTAAAGGTGAGTAAAGTGTGGGTAAAGAAAGAAAAATTAGCTACCATGATTTAGGCTCAAAGGGGTTAAACAAGGGATAATGATAACGGGTAGGTTTTCTATTGACCTATTGGTTCAAACAAAGAATGCCTAAATCATCTCTTTCATTGAGCATTTATGAGAAAAATTCGCTTTGAAAAGTTCTGAAAACTTGTTCTAGGACATACATGTTGATGTCAAAAATTTGAAAAATAATGCATAGGATGTCGAAAAATGCTAGGCAAAGAATGCTAGAACTTGCATGAATTCATCATAACTAAGCATGAACACAACATCAATAAATAATCAAACTTCTTACATCTAAAAGAAAAGGATTTCAAAAACTCAAAGTAACTCTCTTGGTTATCTATCAACAAAAATCATCTTGATCATAGAATGGTGGGTTTGAAAAAAATTTGAAAAAAAAAAGAAAAATCTTTTTGGTATTTTCAAAAATTTTTTATTTTTTTCGATTTTATTTTTTTTAAAATTTTGTTTTTTTTGAAAAATAATCTTTGAAAACAATTTTAAAAAAGTAATGGCTTTTTACTAAGTAATCTAGAATAAAAAAATATGCATACTTAATATATTAAAGTGAAAAACATGCTCTTTATTGACACTAAACAAAAACAAAAAAATTTCAAAGAAATTTGTTGCCCCTCTTCAAACTTAAATCCGACAATGTCCTCATTGGCCAAGAAAGAAAAGAAAGAAAGAATAAAAAGATAGGCACATAGGAGAGGCACTCTCCTCAAACTTAGAATGAAACATGTATAGTACATAACAAAAGATAATCCAAGTAAGAGAGAAAGTAAGAATCAACCATAAGAGAGATAGAGAAATCGAAATTGCATTGCCACTAGGTGTTCTTGACACCAAAATTAAACACATTTACATGAAATTTAAATGGCCACGAGGATGACTAGCATTGACTGCATCCTATAAGAGTAAAGACATAAAGCAATAAAAACACAACACATAGAATGATGATGCATGAAACTACTCGGCAAGTTTGTTCTCTATGTTCTCTAGCTTCTTCCTAAGTTGCGCGATGGTCTTCTCTTGTTCATCCAATTTACTACACATGACTCTTCCTAACTTATCAACAATGTCAACCAACTTATCCATTCGAGAGAGTAATTCGCCGGTGGTCTTGTTGATATTAGCGATGCCATCGAGTAGAGCTTCCCATCCCATGAGAAAGTCAAAGATGTTGGAGGAATCGGACTCCGCGGATGATGTAGACGATGGTGGCTTACGGTGGATCGGTTGTGTGTTAACGCAAAAGCATTCCATATCAACCTCTTCTTCATCACTAAAAAGATATGGATCAATGAGTTCATGGAATTCTAAGGCCATAGTTACGGCAACATGCTTATGCACAGTCTCAATTACGGGGTTAGAAGGGGTCAAAGTGTAGGGATCTAGGTTAATTCCTAAGAATTTTGCGATATGAGTGATCAGTCCTGCACATGCTATCCCGCCTTCTCCTTTGCAAATATGAGCAAAATTTTGCAGCAGCCAAAGTCCTCCATTGAGTTTGTACCCGTGTACCATGGAAAAGAGTACAAAAAGCTCATCACATTGCACCTTGTGTGCATCTTTGGTTCTTCCAAAGAAAGAGTGTGCCAAAACTCTATGTAAATACCTCAGTGCATTGTCCTTAATGCACAAGTCACTAGTCAAGCCAGAGCCAGGAATGTAGGAATCATTGCAAATCGTGTCCATCATGACTCTTCCATTTGAAGCTACAGAAAGGAACTCGCCATCCTTGGGCATCAAAACCAAAAATCTTGTTGAAATCAATTAAGCTCATCTCATAGTCTTTCCTTGCAAGCTGGAACTTGACATAGCCGGGATCATGAATGTCCTTGAGATCCACGTCATACCCAAAAGTAGCAAGAAACTTATAAGTAAGCTCCTCGTATGACGGCTCCCTAATCTTGCAAAAATCGACTAGTCCTATGTTGGCAAGGTACTTGCCAATCGGCTCCTCAAGATTGTAAGATTCAACCACCTCAAAATCAATGTACCTTGTAGGAACTAAAGGCCTCCTAATCAGCTTGTCAAACCTAGCGCGATTCTCCTCAGAAATCCATCCCGGATTGTACTCGGTAAACTTAGGCATAGGCATAAAGCGCGGGGTATGGTCAGTGATGGTGAAGTTGGGTCGGCAAGGGTTGGTGTTGGCCATCCTAGGGTTGCTCTTGGGAAAAGTCTTCTTGAACTAAGGCGAAAGAGGATAGGAGACGAAAAGAAAAACCTAAAGGGTGCTAGGGAAGTAAAATCGGCACTAGGTGTAAGGATCTCTTGAGCTTGAATGATTTGAAGTGGAAAAATAAGGGTGGTATGGGTGTGTATTTATAGGCTCTAGAGGCAGTGGAAAAGGGTGTGTTGGTGCTGACTTCTAGTCCTATGGGTGTTAGGAATCCTCCTCAAACTAGTATTCAAAGTGGGTGTGTACCAGGAATCCTATTTCTCCAAGGATTAGAAAATCCCTAACTAAAATAAAGCAAAAACTAAATCCTAATCCTAAAAACTAAAGGAATACTATCCTATATATAATTTTGGTGGGTGTAGGACTAGCTAAAAAAAATCGCAAAGGGGTTGCTCCTAAAAATCCAAGTCGGTTGCATCTTGGCCTCCTTGCTCTCGGGTCAGTGGCGTGCCCTTGGTGCAGATTGGGCGCGCCTGGGTATGCCCTCGGGTGCGCTGGTTGGCGCGCCTGCGGGTGTGCCGATTGGTGCACCTGGGTGCGCTCGGGTGTGCCTTGGTGCGCCTGTAAGTGCATCCTCGGGTCGGTTGGTGCGCACTGACCTGCACGGTGGCGCGGCTTTCCTAGCCCGTGGGCGCGCTAATTGTCCTCCTTGTGCGCCACGGTGCACTAATCAGTATATCCTATCCCATTTTTTTTGTTTTTCGATTTTTTTTGTGTTTTTCTGAAAAATTTTTCTGATTTTTTTGTGATTTTATATTTTTATCTTTTTAATGGATTATTAAAAAGTGAAAAATCCTAGGGTGCTAGAAAAATAAAGAAAATCCTAAAAACTAATCCTAACAATTGTCTCCTCTAATTTAGCCTAGTTTGTTATGAACTTGCCATCGGAACCTAAGGGTAAGTGCTAAATATATATGAATGCATCAAACAAATAAAATCCAACAAAGCACTCAGGCAAATCATCACACAAATTACGCAGAAAAGTAAAAGTTTGAGTTTAAGAAAAGCTTCTCTGGTTAATTTGTTGAAGAATTCGACTAGACCCTTCCTCAATGTGGTTGTTCTCTCCTTGAAAAATTCCTCCTTCTTGCAATCTGCATAGACTCAAAAACAAAAACAAAAATTAATAAAAATAAAAGACTCAAAACACTGAACTACCTTAAATTGTGGGTTGCCTGCCACACAGCGCTTCTTTACTGTCTTCTTAGCTAGACTGGATGGATGGGCGGTTATGGTGGATCATGAAGCTTTTCAATGAATCGCCTCCCATGAAAATCGCCTTGGTTGTAGACATGATCAAAATTGCTCTCATCTTTCGGAATGTATCCCATAGGATATAGATAATCAACAAACACGGCAAACCAAGGAGGTTTCTTTGTAGAAATCGCATTGACCATAGCGAGTTAATCGTCAGGCAGTGCGTCATTGATCGACTTCTCCTCTTCTTGCTTCTCGTCTTTCTCCAATTGCAATCTTGACAAATGATCAGCAACTAAGTTCTCCGTTACTTTCTTGTCCTTGACCTCTAGGTCGAATTCTTGCAACATAAGAATCCATCGAAGAAGTCGTGGTTTCGCTACTTTTTTCTGGAGCAAATAGTAAAATTCAGCATGGTTCGTGTGAACAATCACCTTGGAACCCAAAAGGTAACTCCTGAACTTGTCAATTGCGAATACAACTGCTAATAACTCCTTCTCTGTAGTTGCATAATTAACTTGAGCATCATCTAGAGTCTTGCCTGCATAATAAATGGCGTGCATCTTCCCATCTCGGCGTTGTCCTAAGACTGTGCCTAAAGCATAGTCGCTTGCATCACACATAATCTCGAACGGAAGTGAATAATTACAGGGTTGAATGATGAGTGCCGAAATCAACTCCTTCTTGAGCTTGTCGAATGCTTCCATACAGCGTTCATCAAAGACAAAAGGCATATCTTTATTCAAGTGATTAGTAAGAGGTTTGGCTACCTTTTAGAAATCCTTAATGAATCTTCTGTAAAATCCAGCATGTCCAAGCAAACTGCAAATCGCCTTGACTAAATTCGGTGGAGGTAAGGTCTCTATCACATCTATCTTGGCTTTGTCGACTTCAATCCCACGTTCGGAAACTAAATGTCCAAGAACATTTCCTTCTTGTACCATAAAATGGCATTTTTCCCAATTAAGCACCAAATTAGTCTCCTCACATCTTGTAAGTACCTTTGATAGGTTAGATAAACAATCCTCAAATGTCTTTCCGTAGACGAAAAAGTCATCCATGAAAATCTCCATAATCTTCTCTATGTAGTCAGAGAAAATCGCCATCATGCTTCTCTGAAAAGCGGCTGGTGCGTTGCATAGCCGAAAAGGCATCCGTCGTTAAGCAAAAGTTCCATACGGACAAGTGAATGTCCTCTTCTCTTGATCTTTTGGGTGTATAGGTATCTGAAAGAATCCCGAATATCCATCCAAATAGCAATAATAAGAATGCTTAGCCAGTCTCTTAAGCATTTGATCGATAAACGGCAATGGAAAGTGATCCTTGCATGTGGCACTGTTCAGGTTCCTATAATCAATACACGTTCTCCATCCTGTAACAGTCCTTGTAGGAATCAACTCGTCATCCTTGTTTTTGACCACTGTCATTCCTCCTTTCTTCGGTACCACGTGAACTGGGGCTACCCATTCATTGTCAGAAATCGGATAAATAATCCCTGCATCAAGAAGCTTAAGAATCTCCTTTTTCACAACTTCCTTCATATTCTCATTAAGCCTTCTTTGACTTTCAATGCTCGGTTTGCTACCTTCCTCAAGCAAAATCTGATGCATTCAGAATGTAGGACTAATTCCTTTCAAGTCCTCAATAGAATATCCAATAGCTTTTCTATGCTTCCTAAGCACATCAAGTAGCATCTCTTCCTCTACTTTACTCAACTCGGCATTAATGATAACAGGATACGTAGAGTCGGGACCTAAGAATGCATACCGTAGCTTAGATGGTAATGGTTTCAGCTCTACCTTTGGCGCGCTCCAAACCTCTTCTTTCTTTTCTTCTCCAATCAACTCAAAGCTCTTGTCTTCAGTTGCTTCCGTTGCTGGTGTGGATTGCAAAATTTCTGCACTTTGGGCAATCTCCAGATTGTCATCATCAGTAATGCCACTCGTCACCAAGCAATTTAAGAGTGGATCATCATTACTCGCTACTTTGCTCACTTCCTTCACGGCATCATCAATAAAATCAACTTGGAAACAACAATCTTCTTCAAATGGTCCTTCGGTTGCACGGAAGACATTGAACTCGATTTTCTCATTCCCAATCCTTAAAGTAAGCTTTCTATCACGAACATCAATTTGAGCTCCAGCAGTAGCTAAGAACGGCCTCCCAAGAATAATCGGCATTTGAAAATCAATTTCCATGTCGAGCACCACAAAATCGACTGGTACAAAGAACTTCCCAACCTTGATTGGAGTATCCTCCAATATGCCCACTGGATATGTGAGAGATGGATCCGCAACTTGAAGAGAGATGGTAGTCTGCTTCAAATCTCCAATATCGATCTTCTCAGCAATTTGCTTTGGAATAAGACTAACACTGGTTCCCAAATCACATAGAGCTCGCTCAATACACATAGAACCAATATTGCAAGGAATAGAGAAACTTCCAGGGTCCTTCAGTTTCGGCGGCAGCTTGTTCTGCAGGATTGCACTGCACTCCTCCGTCAAAGCCACTGTCTCATAATCTTCGAGCTTCCTTTTCCTGGAAAGAATTTCTTTGAGAAACTTAGCATAAGTAGGCATTTGAGAAATTATTTCAGTAAATGGAACATTAATATGCAATTTCTTTAAATGTTTAAGAAATCTCCCGAATTGTTCGTCTCTTGCTCTTGCTTCTTTCCTCTGCTCACTTTTCAGGTAACTACTTCTCCGCTTTCGGTTGCTCATCTTCTTCTTCTTGCTTAATGATGGTGTCGGCTTCATCTTCTTTAGGTGGATAGGGATCATCTAACTGCTTTCCGCTTCTAAGTGCTACAGCCTTGACCTGATCTCTTGGATTGACTGTGGGCTGTTCAGGTAGGTTTCCTGGTGTCCTCATGATCGCCTCCACTTGCTGCGCAAGTTGCGTCTCAAGCATCTTCGAGTGGGTCTCCATATTCGCCATCCAATTGTTGAATCCTTGCATCATCTCCGTTTGCATATGTTGAGTCTCCATTATGGCTTTCACCATAGATGTAAGATCCGTGTCTTGGTTCTTCGGAATTTCCATGCTTGAACTCTTCTGCCCATAATCATTCCTTTGAAAACCGCCTTGCTAGTTTGGGTTGCTCTCCCTCCATAAGAAATTGGGATTATTCCTCCATTTCGGATTGTATGTGTTGGTGTAGGGTCCTCGCTGTTGTTGGCGTTGATGAATGTAGTTCATTTGCTCATTGGTCAACTCGTCTTTGGTCGGACAATTCATTGAATTGTGTCGAGCACCTACACATTTATCACATATTAAACTCAGAATAACAGCAGCAACGCATGATTTTATCTGCTGACTCAAAGAATCTAGCTTCGAATTAAGCATTGTCACTGTCTCCACTTCCAGAATTCCAGCTACTCGCTTGTTGTTTGATCGTGAAGAGCTCTGGTAACTGTTACTCGCCATCGTCTCCAATTTCTGATATGGCACATCTGGTGCTTGCGCCATGAATGCCCCTCCTGAAGCTGCGTCCAAACTCATGCGCAAAGGCTCATTTAAACCATTAAAAAAAGATTGAACTACAAGCCAATCGGGTAATCCATGTTCTGGGCATCCTTGAATAAGATCCTTGTAACGTTCCCATGCTTCACAGAAACTTTCTCCTTCGAATTGAGTGAATGATGTATTCTTGCTCCGGATAAGTGCTGCTTTATTAGGTGGATAATATTTTGCAAGAAAAGCCTTTGACAGCTCGTCCCACGTCTTGTATGTTCCAGCTGTTCCTGACTTCAACCACTTCTTAGCATTGCCTTGCAAAGAGAACGGGAATAATCGAAGTCGAATTGCATCATCAGTCGCCCCATTGATCTTGATCAAATCACAAATCTCCGTAAAAGTCTGTAGAAGTTGATTCGGGTCCTCACTATCCAAGCCTCCAAATTGTTCCTGTTGCACCATGTGAATGAGTGCTGTCTTCAGTTAGAAATTGTTGGCATTGATCGTTGGCCTTGCAATGCTCGACTGCACAATATTCAAACTCGGTGTTGCATAGTTACGCAATGTCTTGTTTCCTTCTTCTGCCATTATGACTGTCTCGAAATTATCTGCTACAACCTCTGCTTCCTCTTCTATTTCAGTGTCTTGAAGAAACTCCACAGGCTCCACGACTTGCTTCTGCTTTCGCTTGTTCGCGTGTAGTTGCTTGTGTAGGGTTCTCTCGATCCCCGGATTGATCTTAGGAATTGGACTCGATGAAGCACCGCGTCTCGTCTTGGGCATCAACCAAAATCGACAACACTATAAAAAAAGAAAACAAAAATCGATTAAAGAAAATAAAAAGAAATAAAAAGAAACTAATGCGAAAAATAAAACCTAAAGTAATCTAGCTGCAATCTCAATAGTATTAAAACCGTTTGTTCCCCGGCAACGGCGCCAGAAAAGCTTGATGCACTTTATTTACGCGTGACTTTTTCAAATTTATAATTCTTGATCAATTTACAACACGACACACAAATAACTCACAAGTAAGTGCAACGATTGTTAACTACAAGAGCACAGTGTACTATGTAGTGTAGTAGTCTAATCAAGGTTGATCCACGGAACAAGGAAAATAAGTACTATCTAATGTCACAGCTTATGAGTATCTAGGCAAATCAAATCAAAGATGGTGTAGGGTGATGTCGAAACTAAAAAAAAAAAAAGAAATAAAATCACAAACTTAATCTAAATCAAAGTTCTTTCAATATTTAAAGCAATCTAGGAAATCGGGGTTCACACAATTACTATCTAGGTTTATTATGCATGGATGTCGATTTCAATGTTGATGTGCGATTTTGGGCAATTGTTTCTAATGTCTTAATCCTCAGCTCTCGCAGGTTGAATCAAATATTCAACAAAGATTACTACCTAGCTCTCGCATAGCCTAGCATCAATACCAAACTCATTAAGCACAAAACAATCAATCAAGCATTAAGAAACTATCAGCTCTCGCATATTTTAGCATCAATCAATCTATGTTCTTTTAAGTATCATCATATAAATCAGGCAGCTCTTGCATGTAGCAATCAATAAGAATCAATCCAAAGTAGATACTAAATTCGGCACACATAGAATGAACAATCAACACAATCAATTGAATAAACATCAATCCATATATAATAAAACGTAGAAATAATTTGCTGCATCCCTAATACTAGATTAGAGAATTAGTTCCTCATAATAAAATAGCAAATCATCAAAATCTCACAAGAATTCATCAAGTAAACATTTTAACAGAAAGAAAATCGAAAAGAGGAAGGAGTAGTGAAGTCGGGTAGCCGATTTGTGTTGGTGATGATGACGCCGACTTGTGCTCTCCTGGTGTCGATTTCTGCTGCAATTGGACTGGTAATTCTCTAACTTTAAACCTTCAAATCTTGCTGAAAAAACATTGAATTTTTGTGGGGAATAACCTTCGAAATTGGTTGAGGAATTCGGCACCACCTAAAGGATCCAAAAGAGTAAAAACCCTAACCCTACTAGTGTGTGTGACCTAATAACTAACCAATTCGGCAGAGCTTTGCCCTCTGACTTCTGCCTCCTGAATATGTCGACCCAGGGGGTCCTTTTATACCATCTTTAGCTGCTGGAAGTCGGTGGGGCTCTCCTACCTTGAATGGAAATTGAATTCTTGACTTGCACTCCAAGTTGGACTTTTGCCTATTTTCTGATCCGAAACTTGCACGCCACTTTACTCCTAGTAGACGTCCGAACTGGGCATTGGGTTCTTCTACAAAATTCTAGATAATATGCTCAAATTTTTTTTCAAAAAAAGAACTCTTCAATTGGACTTCTGTAGCTCAAGATATTGTTAGGACTAATGCTTCCATGTTTCATTTCAGGGTTTTGATAATGACAAACTAACCAAAGCTCCATTGATGAATTCCTTGAAGCAAAAAGACATCAATCAATGAAGCATAAGTCTAAAGACAAAGGAGTACAAGATTTGAAGCAACAAGGATGAAGATATATAGAGAATTCATCTATAGGAAATCCTTGTAAATGGTAACTCAAGTATTCCAAGTTAATGCTCAAATCAAAAATCGTTTTCCTTCATGCATTCATATCATAAAATGACTTTTGAGTCCTAAAACATCGATGTTCTGTCGACAACATTGATGTTGTTTTTGAACAAACATCGATGTTGTATCCAAAACATCGATGTTGTATCCGACAGAAGTATAAAAACATCGATGTTGTATTATAAACATCGATGTTGTGCTTTTCAAAGCTTTTCAATTTTTATTACGAAGCATAAAAACATCGATGTTGTATTTTAAACATCGATGTTGTGTAATTCTCAGGTTTTCCAAAATTCAGCAGAAGCACCAAAACATCGATGTTGGATTATAAACATCGATGTTGTGACAAAGTGTTTTCAAACATGTTTTTTTTTGCGAAGCTAAAAAACATCGATGTTTGCTCTGAGAACATCGATGTTTTGTTTGAAAACATCGATGTTGCTCAGACAAACATCGATGTTTTACTAGCCGTTGGCTCAATTATTTGAATGCAACGGCTAAACATCGATGTTCTTGAACAAAACATCGATGTTGTGCCGTTATGAGCAGAAACCTTTTTCCAACAAGCATGCTACTTTGTTTAAAGAGTTTCAGACTTTGTCCCCAACATATATATGCATCTTTACACTATAAATAGAGGCCTTAAACCTCATTTTCAGATTGATCAACTCATATATACATTCAAGCATTCTTTGAAAATCATTCAACCAATTTTTGAGCCATAACTTGTGAGAATTCTGAGTTGTTCAGTAGAGCTTTCTTTTGTACTCATATCCACTCTATTAGAGAGTTTTGCTTGAGAGATTGTAAGTGTTATTCATACACCATAAGGAAGGATTGTTCCCTTGAGAGAAGTCTTAAGGTGTGGTATCCTTAAGCAAGTCTAGGATTCTTGAGATTAGAATTCCTAAGAAAGTCTTGAAGTGAGGTATCTTCAAGCAAGAGAGCTGAAGTTCATGTGACTTGAACTTTCAGGTTTAGGATTCTTGTGACTAGAATTCCTAGGTTGTAACGGTTTGTTAAGCACCCGCAAGCTTAACGTAGATAGTGAAATCTTCAAGTGAGACTTGAAGGGCTGGATTAGCCACACTAGTAGAGTGTGTGTGAACCAGGATAAATTTCTTGTGTCCTTCGTTCTTTCAATTCCGCATTTAATTCCTGCTTATTTCGTTTTTATTCGATTATCGCTATTCACCCCCCCCTCTAGCGAAGGGCTATTGTTCTAACAATTGGTAGCGGAGCCTAGCTCTCTGAAAGACCTAACCGTTTGAGAGGTAAATTTCCATGGCTTGTTCAAGTTATTTGTATGCAGGAATCGCTGAAGGACAATCCACTACCCGTGCACCGTTCTTTGACGGGACAAATTACGCATATTGGAAGGAAAGGATGAGAATTTTCATCCAAGCCAATAATTTCGCAGCCTGGCTGGTGATAAAGAATGGTATTCAAGTTCCGACAAGGACGAAAACGGGGTACAACGAAGATGACATCCAAAGAATCGAAAACCACTCCAAGGCAATACACATGCTCCAATGTGC
>JAKUCV010001072.1:53617-129785 GCA_028386065.3 Turnera subulata | reverse complement strand
AAGCAAGAGAGCTGAAGTTCATGTGACTTGAACTTTCAGGTTTAGGATTCTTGTGACTAGAATTCCTAGGTTGTAACGGTTTGTTAAGCACCCGTAAGCTTAACGTAGATAGTGAAATCTTCAAGTGAGACTTGAAGGGCTGGATTAGCCACACTAGTAGAGTGTGTGTGAACCAGGATAAATTTCTTGTGTCCTTCATTCTTTAAATTCCGCATTTAATTCCTGCTTATTTTGTTTTTATTCGATTATCGCTATTCACCCCCCCCCCCCTTCTAGCGAAGGGCTATTGTTCTAACAGATATCACCAAACAACTGGACCTGGGTCGGCATAGAAAAATCTGCACCCTGGGCTGGATTAAAATAATTACTGATCCTTGTAGACTCATCCAAAAATTATGAAATTTAATCGCCAGAAAGCTCTGAAAGTCTATTTTCGTCTCCAAGTGGTCTCACTTAATTTAGATGCCTAGAACTCCCGAAATCGTCAAAATAGTCGGTTGTGCTCACTGTAGAAAGTTTCCTAAATTGGGTATGGTTTCCAAACTTGGCTAAAAAGCTTCCATTCTTTAATAAAAACGACAAATTCCTGATAAAAAAACTTAATCAGCAAAATTGAAGTACTAATTGACACAATGCATGAAAACACACAATAATATAAAGATTATACACATAATCGACCAAGAAAACATAGTAAAAGCCATTCAAAACCATCATAAAAACACTAACATTTAGATGTTATCGAGGAGGCAGCTGATTTTCGAGAAAATCTATGCGAAAATAGAGGATTATTCACAAAATTCAAGGTTATTAATGCATTCACCCTCAGAGCCGGGGGCTAGAAGCAGGAGAGCTTCCTAAAGAAATCAATGACCAAATTATTAAACACTTGGGAAAGAAGATCCAATCCCATCAAACATGCCGCTCATGGCTAAAAGTTGTCGGAATTAATATTACGGCCACTCAACATGTGTGCACCCTCAAAAGTTGCTTAATGATAACCTGAAATATCTGAAAGCAAGTAATTCTAAGCTACCTATCGAGGGAAGCTCAAGGATAAAACGTTAGAACAAACACCATAGTCTTCAAAAGCCTGATGCAGGTCACCTAGGCGAATTTAGAAACTTCAAGAATGATACACGCCAAGGCAACCATGGAGGATGCAATGGTGTCAAGCATGGAGTTTGGATGTATTCTAACAAGTTCAAAGTTCATCATCACAAGTTCACTTTCAAGATCAAGTCTAAAAATTGTACTCACAAGAAATTCAAGAAGAGATGAAAAAAAAAGCTTGGAAAAGAGACAAAGGAGAAGGTCAACTTGTCTACTATCCATGGGAGAAGGCTAGTCGACTTTGGAGCACTTGTGGGCCCAAATCGACATACTTTATTTTTAATATTAATTTTAGAAAAAAATTTATTAATTATGATCCATAATTTCGGCTTGGGTTTTATCTTTACTATTTGGGTTATAATTGTGGGCTTAAATTTATTTAGTTGGGTTTATTTTTGTTCTGTTTTAATTAGTCCAATATGTTGATGGATTAAAAGTCAAAACCTAGACCAACTTGGACTTGGTGTTGCCGACTTGGGGAAGGGTTAAGAGAGTTTTTATTTTCAGACTTTTAGTCTTATGTGGCCGACTTACCACCTATATAAATAGGGGGGTTTGGGGTTCTTTTTAGAGGACACATTTTTTTTGCTATTTGGTAATAAAAGTTTGAGGTTTTCTTACCCTGGTTTTTTGCAAGTTAGAATTGATTTTTTCTTGTTTATTTAAGGGATTGTATTTACTTATCAAGTGATTGATTTGCTTGTAATGTATTGAAGATTCCTAACTTTTATTACTCTATTGTTGCTTAACAACTTTGCTTTGTTTTGAGGTGATAGAGGTAATTGTTGAAACCCTAATTTGGTTGAATTGGTTGCTGATCTTGGAGACTTTGATTGCCGTGCTATCTAGCTTTGTTCTGGTAGTATTGCCGTATCATCTTGGTAACGGAGCCAGGTTATCAATTTCAACTACGTATCCCTTTAATTTTTTGCAATTTAATTCTTGTTTTTAAACATTTTAGTTTTTGCCGAAATTATTGAAAAAAAAATTGTCTTCGTCGATTTGTGATTCTTGGAAGTTAGTATTGTTAGTTCTTCAATTTGGTTGAATTGCCCATTAGTTGATTTGATATATTCTATAAAAAAAAAAGGAATTTTGACTAGTGTTTTACTACTGTCCACTTGAGCAATTGTTGTTGGCCATTGTTTGAATTCAAGTCCTTGGTTGCTGTCGACATTTGTTAGTAACCGGGCATGCAAACTTGACTATCAAAACGCAACGGAAAGACCCGGTACTCATGAAGGATCCAAGTGAAGCTAACTAAACCGAATAACAATTTTTCGTACCTTGCTTGGTTGAGGTCTTTCACCCAACTGTGTGGAATCAGCAAGAACCCGACAAGAAATCCGGCTCCTCTACAGTATCCACACGAACCATTGATGACTGCTAGCAACCGTCTCACGATCACTAACCCGAGAACTCCCGAACCGCAGTGCTAGCTGCAAAATTTTCGAGAACTAGAAACTAGTGTTTATATGTGCTTCTTTGTTTCTCAAAGAATGAAGTGTATAATCTAAATTGTGTGTGAATGTTGTGTGTGTTGATAATCTGATTATCAAGCCCTATTTATACACACAATTAATGCATAGATTAATGAGACAATGGCCAACATCATCATGCATTAACCATCATGATTATACTTTAAGCCTAATCATGTCTCCACTATGTCTTAATGCTCCACTAAGCATTAATGGGATTACACATCATATGGCATTAATTTTGGTTCAATAATTCTGATAATTAGTGAACCAAATCAGCCCAAAACGACCCGGTCCAACCATGGTCCAACCAAGGTTCAACCATGGTCCACCCACCTGGTCGAACCACGGTCCAACCATGGTTCAACCACCAGCTCGAATCAACAGTTCTAAGTGTGTGACCCTGTAGGCACTTGTAACGTTTGGCAATAATTGTAAAATCTCATTTTACAATTATAAACAATGAGCGGTGTCTAGCAACACATCATTGCTACCCAAACGACAAGATCAGTACTGATTCAATATGCCTCGGAAGCATGTCATCGTCCTTTCGTCACATTATCAAGATTAAACACGAGACATGGAATAAGTCAATCTCGTATATGTTTAATCTAAGTTTCTTGATCCCCGAGTTAACTGTGTAAAACGGATACTAATGATATCACCATATCACATAATCCGAGCATGGCCATGCATTTACAGTTCAACTCTATCAAGAGGCCCAACTGATAATATACCCGTTATATGGGTTGGACGAATTCCATCTTGATCATACAAAACCCACTACACACTTATCATATACCCAATGATTACACTAAGGTCTACTCAGTTACGAATAGCCAAGAGTAATATCAAAGTATATGACTAACATGTTGGGAACCTTGATGATCTCAGGTCAAAGGACAATACATATAAGAACCACTAATGACAATCATATAACGTTCCATGTAGTGTTCTTATGTTGGGTCAGTCCAGACCACAAGTTCTCTAACTTGTACCCGTATGTAGAATTCATATCTCATATAATTCTCAACATACGCTAGTCTTAATTTATTATTACAACCCATCCACAATAATAATCGACTAGGGACATTTAAGAATATAAAATATTCTAGGGTTATAAATATGTGCAAGCGTTTATCTCATAAACATATTTATTGGAATAACCTTAATGTATTTACATGACTATGTACAATCATCCAATGATTGGCTTTTGGGCATATTACACTAACAACATTATCATATTAAAAAAAAGGGTTCAATTTGGCTGATTGTGTTGACGGTTGGTGGCTGGTCATAATACTATTGTTTGTCAATTTGGGGAGTTGCTTAGTCGACAAGAGGCTATTATTATTTTAAAAAAAAAAGAGATTGAAGATTGAGAGATCGGCAAGGTGATCAAGTGATTGCAGAAAATTATTTTGATTGGATACTTTTCCGCGGGTTGTTTGTTAGGATTTCTAGCTTAGGAAGTTTTCTTTCTTTTTAATTATTTGTTATCTTATTTTTTTTTCAGCTTTTCTAATTGAACAATTATGGTCTCTTATTGTTCAATTACTACAAGAATCATCACATACAATTTTTCTTGTTCTTTATGTGTGGCTATCTTTCCCTTCAGGAGTTAATTTTGCCTATAGAGTTGAATTGTCATCATTTTCATTGAAAGATTCATTATCAATATCAAGTGATTTATTTGGTGAAATTTCATTTAAGAAATAACGAAAAGATGACTAGCCATTTCTATACTGATCACTGAAGTGGATATCCCTGCGGATATCAATATTCCATTACCACTAGTCTCTCGCTCTTACTCTTCAATTCCTACTGGATGCACGCCAAGGGGACCGTCCAATTGGAATTGCCTCTCTATCTATGGAATCTCATCATCCATAGATAACGAATTTGTGTGGTATAGTGCTATCTTACCATATGAAGAGTAAGAACTAACATTCTTATTGAGACTCGAATTCATAGGGAAGAAAATCCATTTAGGGACAGAATCAAATATGCAGTATTTACAGACGAAATCGGTTATTGGGCAAAAATCAATATACTTTTAATGTGGAATCAGGATCAACTAGGACAGAAATCCAGCATTGGGTCGAACTCTTCTTTGGTGTCAAGGTAATGGCTATGAATAGACATCGACTGCCCCAAAAGAGTAGAAGAATGAGACCTAGTCTAGGACAGACAATCCATTCCAGGCGTATGATCACTATGCTTCAACTGGGTTATTATATTCCACTTTTCGAAAGAAAGGAAGTGAAATCAAAATACTTAAAAGCACATGACTATATATTTATACAAAAGTTCTACCCTGAGCACACGCAAGGGAGCTGCAGACAGTCAAGTGAAATTGAATAGGCGAGATGTACCAAAGAATTTTATCTCTGGACAGCCTTGCTGGGGTAAAGGCCGTAATGCTAGAGGAATCATTACCGGAAGGCATACAGGGGGAGGACATAAGCGTCTATACCGTCAAATCGATTTTCGACGAAATGAAAAAGACATATATGGTCGAATTGTAACCATAGAATACGACCCTAATCGAAATGCATACATTTGTCTCATACACTAATGTGAATAGCCGACCCAAAATCACTTGGGCCTATTCACCTAATCCTTTCACCTTTTTTCGGGTCAATCCCATAACATTGGAGTCGCCACCCGAGTTTTATTAAGGGCAAAACTTGGGAAAACCCCGTAGATGCCTTTAGGCTACATATGGTCATGACAAACAAAAGTTATGGGATCGGGTGTTCGTCACAGATGGGAAGGTGTTCGGCACCCATTCGTGTTGGTTCGAGGCTATATGCAATTATGAAATGCAAGTGTGCCTGGTGCAAGGGTGCATGTATGGAAAATAAAGAGAAGGGGGGAAGAAGAAGATTTGGCTTGCATCCCGTTGTAAGACCGAGATTACCTACGTACCCGAGTGATCGTGGTCAAAGCCACGTAGTTCTAAATATGGCACAAATCGACCACTTACATCATCAAAAGCATCAGCACATAATCAGCAAAGATCAATCAAAAGAGAGGGTTTAGTATTATCTCTTGTAGCCCTCCTCTAGCTCCTTGTAATGGGTTGAGTTCTACACTCACCTTCTTGCCGTTTCTAAGCTCTATGGTTGATCCTCTTCTTGACCTCTCCTTGCTGAACCTCTGCTAATGCCTCCCACGAAAATCCTCCAGAGTTTCTCCCTAAAGAATGTGTTTCTAGGCTTGGAGGAGTAGAGTTTCTCCAAACACTCAAGGCTTATAGATGTGTATGTGAAAAAAATGTGTGTCCCCTTTGAAATGTGCGTGAGGGGTCCTATTTATAGTGATCTGGGAAGCCTAAGGGAGTGGACCTGCTTAATGGTGAAGATTAAGCCAGAAAATCTGGTTCAAAACCGCGTAGGATCGAATTAGAAACAAAATCGGCAAAAATCGGAGATTCTGGCACCTACGACCGCCGCTGCCGGCGGTCCTCCTTTGGACGACCACCAGTGCCGGTGGTCATGTGGGGATGATCGCCGGTCACCCCGCGTGTCACCCGTTCTTTCTTTTTTCGACCTCCAATCCCCTAATTCAGCCCTGATTTGATCCTACCGCATAATCAACCCCTAATCAACTCAGAATCACTCAATTACTTGATTATCACTCCCCCTAAATCATTCTATAGTAGATTGATTACACCTTAATGCCTATTTCATACTAAATCATACCAAAGATGACATTTCTACATAAATGATGATTTAGCTCTGATTTTCCACGAAAATTAGAGCTAAATCCTGCAAGAAATGTGTTAATGGGCTGGGTAAACTCTGGATAATCCATTTACTTGGACCCTTAAACCCATTCCTAACCCAAAAATAAATCATCTCAATATAATTAGGTTAAAAAAAAACAAAAAGAGCCCAAGCAATAAAATGAAATGTATTTTATTGTAAATAAACCTTATTATATGTTTTACCCTATGATTGAATCATCTCATTAATCCTAAGGTTTAGATGCACAAAGGTTTAGATTACCAAAATACGTTAATTCTACTAAATTAAATTCTTATTATACCTTAACTCAAAATCAGATCTTCTCACTAACCTTAAGTTAAGCATGTTTAGAATCTAGTTTTAGTAAAATATTCGTGGGTCAAATTTAAGTGTTCACAGATGCCCCTAGTTGATGAGTCCTTAGGAACTAAGGACGAAACAACGTAAGATAAGAACAACCAAATTTGAATGATAAATGTGTGGTGTGTGCCAAGTTTTGGAGCATCCCATGCTCCTCTTCTGGAATCATCTCATCCTGAAGTTTTGAGGGACTGGACCTCGAATTCTAGAAATCATCTCATCCCGAGGCGATAGAATCATCTCATCTATCGGGTTGTTGACAAGGTATCGTCCCATCCTTGTCAACTAGGTTTCGATTTGGGAATCATCTCATCCCGAAGGTTGTTGATGGTTGGGAATCTTCTCATCCTGGGGTTTGTGATAGATTCATCTATCGGATCAAAAGATCTTATCCATGAGGATATAGCCACGCGATTGAAAGAGGGATCAAGAGATCTTATCCTTGAGGATATAGCCAAGTGACTAAGAGAGGGATCAAGAGATCTTATCCATGAGGATATAGCCAGGCGACTAAAAGAGGGATCAAGAGATCTTATCCATGAGGATATAGCCAAGCGACTAAGAGAGAGATCAAGAGATCTTATCCATGAGGATATAGCTAAGCAACTAAAGGAGGAACCAAGAGATCTTAAATTTTGAGGCTGAACAAGCCCCTTATCCACAGCTGGAAGTCTACTCTATTTCTCAAGCTCACTAGTCCATAATCAACACAGGGTCGAGTATCGTGCCCCTAGTATCATATATGTCTCATACTTCTCGTGTTCTCCGGTTCCCTAGTGGGCTTGAAAGAGGTGAGGCGTGTTGTGCCCCCTTGCCTAGATGCGGGTACGTGATGCCCCTGGTTCAATTTTCTCGAGGTCGGGCGTGATGCCCCTAGCATCATCTAGTTGTGATTTGAAAAGACGGGATCTAACATGCCCCTAGTTTAAAATCATCTTGGATGTCTCAACCCTTGGTCCAATAGGTGGGCCCACTGCGCTCCTGGGAATCAATCAATCAGAGTGGGGTAGCAAGCCCCAAGCAAATCTCAAATTCGCGCGGGGTAGCATGCCCCAGAAATCTAACTCCAAAGATGTGGTAGCATACCCCTTGCAGACTCATTAACCCTGGATCATGGGCCCGTCATGCCCCTAATGTCATGATGTAGGCCTAACCACAATGTCGATGTGCCTCTATTGCGTGATGTTAGTTTGACGAGTTGGAAAAATAAGGCTTTACATGCCCCACCTTTTCGGCTAACAACTCTAGGAAATGTAAGTCTACATTAAATGATGAATTTCCAATGTTTTCACCTTTGTTAACCCTTTACCCTCTACCAAGTCTACCTTGTCAAGAAATTTATGTTCTATACGTGAGTGATGAATGAGCATGTCTAAGTGTGTCGTCTTTTCAATGCATGGGGGTGCCCCTAGTTTCTACATGTGAGTTTTTGGATGCAAGTGTTTCCTAACTCTACATATGTGGATGCAAGTGCCATCTATCTCTTCATAATGTGTTTGGGTGCAAGTGCCCCTAACATGATGCATGAGCATTGAAAATCATTCGAGCCAAGGTGAAAGTTAAGCAACTTGAGGAAAAGGTGAATTATTCCATCAAAAATACTAAAGCTTCATGTGAAGGATTCTCACTTGACCATGAACAATTTTTTTCAAATAAGAACCCCATGAGTGGTCGACTAAAAACTGCCAGGTGCATGAAAGATCATCTTGCGAAGCGATGGTGTTGGAGGCGAGGAGACTTGGTGAGAGCGGATGAGGTTCAGGCGCTCCTTTATGGCCAGTGGCTACTCTCCCTATTTTTGCCTTAACTTTTGCCTAGACCGCCCTTTTGGGTTTTCAACCTAGCAGGCGCCTCCTAACTTTTGCCTAGGCCGCCCTTTCGGGTTTTCAACCTAGCGGACTCCTTTATTCAATTCTCTCCTTTTTTTTCTTTTCTTTTTTTTTTTGCCTTTCTTCAAGGTAGTAGTAACCACAAACCCTTGGAGGGATACAATCGTGATGAGTCATAGGAGATATGCTTGAGAAGCTATTAAAGAGGTACACGAATGGATAACCAGAGCTGACGGGAGACCAATTAACAACCTTGAGGAAGAAAAAGTGTGCTCGAGAGAGAGGGATGATACTTTGTCGATCTTGAGAGATAGAGTCCAAAAAATTTGCATTTGAATACCCTCGTGGCATATTTCACCTTGAGATGCAAAAACAAATTTCAATCTTGTCCATTGAACCAACCTAAGGACCGATTAGACCGGGCCCGCTGCCGGGTTACCTACGTATCTGTGGCTATGGTGTTTGACTTGAGGCGTTTGTCAAGATAATGTCTTGTGGGAAGTCGAATGTGGTAGGTTTGTAGGAGAACACTTGTCTTCTTCATTCATGGCTTCCTCCTGATTTTAAAAATAGGTGATGAATCAATCATTTATGCACTAAGGGTCACTTTTCCTTTCCTTATTTTCTTCTTCTTCTTCTTCTTCTTCTTCTTCTTCTTCTTCTTCTTCTTCTTCTTCTTTTCTTCTTCTTTTTTTTTCTTTTTCCACTTTTTTTTCGAGGGAAATGACCCATTTGAACATGTGCATTTAAATAAAACTCTTTTGGAAGCCAGATTCATTTTCGGGAGGCAATTCTTTTAGACAAGTGTTCAAGGTGGATATGATGGGGTCTATGTGGAGGTTAGAACGGATAGATGTTTGAAGGTTAACTTGGGTTTGTGTTTGAAGGCTGAAAAAGATAAGTGTTTAGGTAGGAATGATTTACACCCACAGAATCAGGTCTTCGTAGTTCATTGGAAGGTCCTCGGGTTAAGTCAAGGGATTTTCATGAATATTTGTTAAATTTTTGCCACACAAAGATGAGGGCATAAAATTTTATTCCTTGAGAGGAACTAAAAGGTACAATTATTCAAATGCTTGGAAATAAACTGAGTCTAATGTGATTAAACCATCACTCTTTATAAAAATTTAGACTCTCTACTCTCGATCAATGTCTATGTAGGTAATGTCAACAACCCCTGATCGATCAAGTTCTGAATGGCATGGCGTAAGCTTCCACAGTGGTCAACTATATGTCCTTGAGTCTGGTGATACTCACAACATTTGCTTTGATCAGCTGTGGGGTTTGCATATGGTTTCGGCTCTAGAGGCTCCAACAATCTGCCATTTATACACTGCTTGAACACTTCTCCAATGGGCATGGGCAATGGAGTGAACTCTCTCTTTGGTGGGATGACCAGACGAGATGCATGTACATCCATATTATTCACTTCAATCATCCTTTTGTCATTATACCCTTGGGGTGGAGCATGTCTAGCAACCTTGACCCTTCCAGATATTATGGCATCTTCCAATTGAATTCCTGCCCCAATCAGAGCCTTGAAGTTGGCATAATAGTTGCCTACCATGTGGTCATAGTAAACTGGTTGAAGGTTCTTGATCACCATTTGCACTTGATCCTCCTCCGTGGGTCTATTCACCATCAAAGAGGCCTTGCTGTGCCACCTTGAGATGAAGGCCGAAAATGTTTCCTGGATCCCTTGCTTGGTTGTCTCAAGGTCCCTCTTGGTCATATCCACCTTAGTGTTGTAGTTGTATTGTTTCATGAACTCCTCGCACATATCCTCCCATCGGCCAATTTGGTTTTCATCCAAAGTCATGAACCATTTCAAGGCAGCTCCGGACAAAGTTCTCTGAAACAATTGGACCATCATCTCAGGCCCTATCCCCAAAGGTTATAGCGTCCTTGCGTAAATCTTTAGATGGGTTATGGGGCACCCGGTCCCATTGAACTTTTCCATGTCAGGCATCTTGAACTTCTCGGGTAGACAGGCTTTAGGGAATAGTGATAATTGATCCAAGTTCCAGTCATCTTCTCTTCTCTTTATGCTTTTCACCATGTCCTTAAGTTTTTTGAGCCTGTCCTTATCGGCAATCCTTAGTTCCTTGCCATAAGCTTTTCTTTTCCTTTGCTTCAGGGATCGCCTCTCGTTCTCTCCATTAGACTCAGCTTTCCTTGCTCTCACATCGTCGATAAGCGCCCTCAAATAAACATCGTCTAACTCGATCATCAACTCCTTCATCAAATCTGCTCTCTCGGTTTGTAGTTCTTTTCCACTCATGGTGCCCTCTAGATACGCCTTTCATGAAATGAGGTTCATAGCCATCAAGAATCCTAGATTTGAGCTTTGTTTTATTTTTGAAAATGGTGGGGAAGTGTGATGGAATACATTCGCAAAACATTTTTCTCATTCTCCCAAAATATATATTGTATGAAGACCTCAGGTTCAAAAAGGTCGAAAATTGAAAAATGAGACACCCTAGCTCGAATTCATTTTTGTGCTTTAAAAAACATGGAATGGAATGCCGAATGTATGCGAATATGAATTCCCTAAGACAAGGTAGGGCGACTGAACATAAATGTCAACTGGGGAGACAACATCAAAAATTTATCATCGGTTTAAACATGTATACTCACAACCCTAGGGTTTGTTTACTTGCCTCGTCAGTTCACACTTTGCAGTATAGCACCCTACGTAGAGTTAGCACGGCGGTCCAGCTAGCCGGCCCAACGATTTTTTTTTTACTATACTCTTTTCTAGAATTTTTTATGTTTTTATGTTTATCGACATGAAAAACACAATATTTACACTTACTTGATTTCACAACAATTAATCACTCAAATGAACATACCACTTATTGATTCATCATGCATGAGATGCTCAAGGTATGCAGATGGTTGGGGGCCAAAAGGTTGCCGCTAGGGAATAGGCTGACCTCCTCACATGTGATAAAGGATATCGCAAGAGGTCCAAGGCCAATTAATCCCCATCATTGCTAAGCATCGAGAAATGGGTTCACTCAGACCACTATCACTTAAGGAAAAAACTGTAGCGGATTTGGATTCCCTCGCCCTCTTACGGTAAAGTCTTCACATCAATTGTCATGAATGCAAGGTACTTATGATGACAAGTAAAAAGGCACACAAGATTCAACAATTGGACAAAGCCTCTTGAACCCACTACTTCCCCAACGGAGTGGCCAATTGTGAATACCCGACCCAAAATCACTTGGGCCTATTCACCTAATCCTTTCACCTTCTTTTTCGGGTCAATCCCATAACATTGGAGTCGCCACCCGAGTTTTATTAAGGGCAAAACTTGGGAAAAACCCGTAGATGACTCCTTTAGGCTACATGGTCATGGCGAACCAAAGTTACGAGATCGGGGGTTCGTCACAGATGGGAAGGTGTTAGGCACCCATCCGTGTTGGGTCGAGGCTATGTGCAATTATGAAATGCAAGTGTGCCTGGTGCAAGGGTGCATGTGTGGAAAATAAAGAGAAGGGGGGAAGAAGAAGATTTGGTTGCATCCCGTTGTAAGACCGAGATTACCTATGTACCCGAGTGATCGGGGTCAAAGCCACGTAGTTCTAAACATGGCACAAATCGACCACTTACATCATCAAAAGCATCAGCACATAATCAGTATAGATCAATCAAAAAAGAGGGTTTAGTATTACCTCTTGTAGCCCTCCTCTAGCTCCTTGTAATGGGTTGAGTTCTACACACACCTTCTTGCCGTTTCTAAGCTCTATGGTTGATTTTCTTCTTGACCTCTCCTTGCTGAACCTCTGCTATTGCCTCCCATGAAAATCCTCCAGAGTTTCTCCCTAGGGGCGTCGACCTGCTTAATGGTGAAGATTATGCCTGAAAATCTGGTCCAAAACCACGTAGGATCGAATTAGAAACAAAATCGGTGAAAATCGGAGATTCTGGGCACCTATGACCACCAGTGCCGGCCGTCTTGTGGGGATGACCGCCAACACCTGGCGGTCATTGCAAGATGACCGCCGGTCACCCCGCGTGTCACCCGTTCTTTCCTTTTTCGACCTTCAATCCCCCTAATTCAGCCCTGATTTGATCCTACCGCGTAATCAACCCCTAATCAACCCAGAATCACTCAATTACTTGATTATCACTCCCCCTAAATCATTCCATAATAGATTGATTACACATTAATGCCTATTTCATACAAAATCATACCAAAAACGACATTTCTACATAAATGATGATTTAGCTCTGATTTTCCACGAAAATTAGAGCTAAAATTATCCTGCAAGAAATGTGTTAGTGGGCTGGGTAAACTCTAGAGAATCCATTTACTTGAATGCTTAAACCCATTCCTAACCCAAAAATAAATCATCTCAATATAATTGGGTTAAAAACAACTAAAAGAGCCCAAGCAATGAAATGAAATGTATTTTAATATAAATAAACCTATTATATGTTTTACCCTATCATTAAATCATCTCACTAATCCTAAGGTTTATATGCACAAAGGTTTAGATTACCAAAATACATTAATTCTACTAAATTAAATTCTTATTATACCTTAACTCAAAATCAGATCATCTCACTAACGTTAAGTTAAGCGTGTTTAGAATCTAGTTTTAGTAAAATATTCGTGGGTCAAATTTGGGTGTTCACAACTATGGGGATGGTGAGAAGGGATACATTGTACATCCCAAGGGGACTCGAATTTGAGATACCATTCGTTCTGGTACAGAAGTTCCTATCAAAATGGGAAATGCCCTACCTTTGAGTGCGGTTTGAACTATTGATTTACGTAATTGGAAGTAACCAATTAGGTTGACGACGAAACCTAAAAATCAATCACCGATCCAATTTGAGTACCTCTACAGAATAGAACTCAACAGAAAACGGAAGAGTAACGGCAGCAAGTGATTGAGTTCAGTAGTTCCTCATTTCCAATTCTTGACTCGAGAGATATCGTAATATGGAGAAGACAAAATTGTTTAAAGCACTGATCGAACCCGAAGCGATCCCTCTTTCAAAGAGAGGAGGACGGGGTATTCCTATTTCATTTGATGGTCAGAGGCGAATGGAAAGTGAAGTTGTGGTAATTCGAAAGATTCCCTGGGGAAAAATAGAGATGTCTCCTAAGTTACCCCTACTATGTTGAAGTATTGACGTAATTTCATAGAGTCATTCGGTCTGAATGCTACATGAAGAACATAAGCCAGATGAAGGAATGGGAAGACCTAGGATGTAGAAGAGGATAAGATGAGTGATTCGGCAGATTTGGATTCCTATCTATCCAGTCATCTAGTACTTTACTTCATAGTACGATATATAAGACCCACTGTCTAGATATCATCATCTACACCCAGAAAGCCGTATGCTTTGGAAGAAGCTTGTACGGTTTGGGAAGAGGTTTTGATTGATAAAAAAGAAAGAAGAATCGACTTCAACCGCTATGCCCTTAGGCACGGCCATACATAACATAGAAATCACACTTGGAAAGGGAGGACAATTAGCTAGAGTTGCGGGTGCTGTAGTGAAACTGATTGCAAAAGAGGGGAAATCGGCCATATTAAAATTACCTTCGGGCGAGGTTCATTTAATATCCCAAAACTTCTCAACAACAGTCGGACAAGTAGGGAATCTGGGGTGACCCATAAAAGTTTGGGTCGAGCCGGATCGAAATGTTGGCTAGGGAAACGTCCTAGAGTAAGAGGAGCAGCTATGAACCCTGTCGACCATCCCCATGGGGGTGGTGCGGGGAAGTGTTGCAGGTTTGTATATTATTAGATAAGATTTACTAATCCAAAGAATAAACAAAGTAAGATTTCAGGAGAGGTAAAAGGCGAGTGTTTCATCAAATTGCCACGAGAGATACACGTGAGAAACTTTTATTACTACTAAGTTTCTTGCAGGTATTACATCATGGTTGGATCTGGAGGTAGCAATGATGATGATAGGACTGCTACTATGGCGGATATCCAGGAGTTATTCCAACGATTGGATATGTCGTTTAAAAAGGGGATTGATCGGATGGATAGGCATGTGCTTAATACTCAAGTTAAGGAAGATGGTGTTGAGCAAAGGGAAAAACTTTTCTATACAAGATGTTTGGTGACTGAGAAGGCTATCAGTGTTAAAATTGATGGGGAAAGCGACACCAACATGGTGAGCACATCTATGGTGGAAAGTTTAGGATTGGAATGTTTGGAACATCCTAGACCTTACAAGCTACAAAGGACGAGTGACATGGGAGAAATTGAGGTAACCAAACAAGTCCTTGTTTCTTTTTCCATTGGCCGGTATTTTGACCAAGTGTTGTGTGATGTTGTGCCTATGGATACATGCCAAATATTGCTTGGGAGACTATGGCAATATGATAGAAGAGTTGTGCATGATGGGTTCAAGACTAGGTATATTTTTTACCTTGGGAGAAAGGAGAGTTTCACTTGCACCCTTGCCTCCAAAGGAAGTTGATGGGGATCAATTACATGTTAAAAGTCAAGTGGAAGCATGGAAAAAGGAGAAAGAGGCCGAATCTTGTCACACTAAAAAAGAAGAGAGGAAGGCTAAGAACCTTCCAAATGGAGAGCTAGAGAGGAAGACTGAGAGCCTTGCAAAAGGAGAGGAGAGCTCAAAAGAAAATAAAAGAGAGGAAAAGAAAGAGGAAGCCGAGAGTGAGAGAAGAAAAGAGATAAAAGAAGCCTAAAAAAAAAATTGTGTTAAAAGACTCAAATGAGAGAGAAGTGAGGGTTGAACATGAGAGGATAAAGAGTTTATTTGTACTTCTGTACAAGGAAGCTTGGCTTAATGCCAACCTTAACCCTTGTCTCTCTAGATGTGTTGTTTCTTTGCAGGTACTTGGGGATGCTCGTCATATAGGGTTGCCAAACTTATGGGAAATTGGAACTATACATGGGGCACCAATTACAACTAAAAAGGAGCATCAGGTTTTAAATTCCTTTTCTATGATTGTAATGCCTAGATTGGACAACATGGTGAGTAATTTATATGTTTGTTTCCTTGATTATTTTCTACATTAGTTCTTTGTTATGCCTATTTTTGTGATATTCTTCAGGGAGATACAACAGAATTCTAGGCGTACATTGCATGATCCGGCGGAAGAAGCTAGATGCATAGAGCTTGATCCTTTAAGCATAAATCTTGGTTTACAAGGTGAGAATAATGATCATACTACTTTCGTTATTGCTGAATTTTCTCCTACTGACTTTGTAGGTATCGATTCGAAGATGAATCGCTTTGAAGAGGGAGGGAATGATGCAAGTCACCTAGGCGAATTTGGAGGCTGGATGAATGGTGCACACAAACGCCCCAACGGATGAAACACAAGTTAAGCTTACAAGGCCCATGTGTGCCTTCTATAAAATTACCTATATTGCATCCAGGGCTGCCCTTCGTTAAATGGGATTCCTAGTGCCTAAGAGCCATTCAAGAGGATACCAAAGTAGCAGCAAAGGTCGCCTTCTTCTTAATAAGGCACCTAATGGCAAAGCCCCATTTCAAAAATAGTGATTTTATAAAGCCACCAAAGGACCCATGAGCGGTTCCCAGTAAAGATCCTATTGAGGTCTCGAAATGGAAGTCAAGAGGCGCCCAATAAAGATAACCCATCGAGTGGTTCAAAAAAAGGACCCACGGAGGTTCCCAAAACAAAGGACGGGAGGCGCCCAACAAAGATAACCCATTGAGTGGTTCCTAGCAAAGATCCTATGGAGGTTCCAAAACACAAAGGCTAGGAGGTGCCTGACAAAGATAACCCATCGAGTGGTTCAAAGAAGGGAGTCATGGAGGTTTTCAAAAATGAAGGCCAGCAGGTGCCCAACAAAGATAGCCTAGAGAGTGGCTCAAAGCAAAAACCCGACGGAGGTTCCCAAAAGAAGGCCAGGAGGTGCCCTTACGAACATCACCCATAGAGGGGTTCCAAACCAAAACTCTACAAAGGTTTGAAACGAGGACCAAAAGTAAAATGGCAAGCTCCCTAGAACCACACACTTAATGTGTAAACAAGTCCTGAGCAGCCAACACTAACAGGAAGTTTAGATCACGACTTCCCAATAAAATCCTCACTAGAAACTCCTATAAGGCATCTGATTCCCGGAAGATCATGAAGAATGATCTATGTCATGTTTCCACTCGAAACCCATAGCCAAATCCAATATTAGGAAGCTCGGGTATCCCAAATGGTCATCCTAAGTATCGGGAGCTTGTAATGGGAAAGCTTCCCAAATACCATTCAGAGGAACCAATATTTTTACAGATGTCATGTAAGGATCACCTTATTTGGGATACCAGATAGCCACCTGGTACCCAAAAGGCCGCCACTCTCTCAAATGGGCCCTTCGTAAACAAAAATACCCATCTCTTGATAAGGCATCTACGGGATGTGAGGAGACAACACGTTGACACAAGGATTCCCATCTCCTATTGGGGCACCAAAGAAAGGTCGTAAAGATGCTCATCCATTCTAATGTTGGAGCAACATCAAGGGCACTTGAGGCCTATTTGCCGCTCACAAAGATATCTATAGTCTTGCTAGAGGCTACCCCTCTAGTAGGATCTTAAAATACCATATGCATTACAGAAAATAATCAGAGTAATCCCCAAAGCTTCCTCTCTTCCCGAAAAGGAACCTGAGGCCAAACTGAAACTTTAAAGGGACACTAAGAAAGCCTCCATAAACTTGCTTGAAGATGAAAACTAGGATGACGTCCCAAGATGGCACCCAAAGCTTTCAAATACCCCAACAGATGCAACACAGGTCAAGCTTACAATGCCAATGTATGCCACCTACAAAGCTACCTATACTACATCTAGGGCTGCCCTTCACTAAGCGGGGTTCCTATTGCCTATGAGCCATTCTAGAGGATAAAAAAGTAGCACCAAAGGTCGCTTTTTTCTTAATAAGGCACCTAATGCTAAAGCTCCATTTCAGAAAACGGTCACCAACACCTAGGAGTGACCTAAAGTAAAGATCCTAATGAGGGTCCAAAACAAAGGCCGGGAGGTGTCCAACGTAGATAACCCGTAGAGTGGTTCCCAACAAGGATCCTATTGAGGGTCCAAAACAAAGGCCAAGAGGTGCCAACATAGATAACCCGTGGAGTGGTTCCCAACAAAGAAAACATTGAGGTTCCAAAACAAAGACCGGGAGGGGCCCAACAAAGATCACCCCTAGAGTGGTTCCAAACAAGACTCTACGGAGGCTCCAAATGAAAGTCGTTAGGTGCCCAAGGTTAATAACAAAAGCAATAGTAGACCTTAAACGGAGAAGCTTATTCTAACTCAGAGCCAATGCAGTGAAAGGGCGAGTTCTCCAAAACCACACACTGAACGTGCAAACAAACGACTACCACTCGCGGGAAGCTCAGAGGAAAATGGCTACTCTCCGAGAAAATCCTCACGAAAACTCATACAAGGTGTCCGATTCCTTGAAGAACACGAAGAATAATTTATGTCATGTTTCCATTCAAAACCCATAGCCATGTCCAATGTTAGGAAGGCTAGGAACCCCAAGAAATCACTCTAAGTGACGAGGTTGGAAGCACGAAAGCTACCCGAAGATTCCAAATGGTGCAAGAGAAGTTCAAATCCTATCAAGGTTGAAGAAGCGTCTTCAAAAATATCCTTTTCAGAGGAACCAATGTTCTTGTGGATGCCCATCTTGGGGCTACCTAATTAGATGGTACCATAAAGGCCGCCCACCTTTTAAAGAGTCTCTTCACAGAAAAGGGTACCTACCCAAGCAGCTGGAAATAGTACATATATCTTGGTTCGAAATACAATATCTAAGTTGAGATCACTACTAAGGGAGGCACTCAAAGTTTATCAAGACGCTGCCAACTTCAACATTTGAAGATTTTCAAGAAAGACAGGGCCGTTGCACCCTCGAAACCTTCCAAATGATGAAGAAATCACTACACTTTTTTTCTTTCATCAGGTTTTTATAACGTTGGGTCATTCCTAATAAGGTTTTTAACGAGGCAATATTCTTCAAAGCGTATTCCTTAAATATGATGACGTTCAAAGGGCCATAAATACTTAAATGCCTGAACTTGTACCAAGATTCAGCCATTTAGAAGGCTGGTGATATGACCCAAAATATTAGTGGACCCGACAAACCCCGAGCCTATAAAACTGGACTACATGATGGCCCATGTAACCGAACAAACAGAGGAGCCTATACTAACCAAGGTGTTCCCCGGGAAGCTCCACGATGGTCCTAAGACTCATGGTTCCCCTGGAAGCTGCACAACAGCCCTAGGACCCAAACCGGAAGCCCAATTTGAGGCAGCCTGTACTAGCTCAAACCACACTCCCCTCAGCTTCCCCGAGGAAGCTTCATGGCAATCCAAGAATCCAGACGGGAACCACGTGGCCTTTGACTTCTCAAGGAAGACAAGTTGAGACTTACTTAGGAAGTTATCTCCTTAAATCACGGTATAAATCAGGGGAAAATGGGGCCACCAAAACTTTCCCACAAAGTAAATAATATTATATTTTGGCTCTATAAATATAGAGTCCATATTTATGTACAAACCAATGATAAATTAGAGGGAATAATCCAATTTCTATTTTCTCTCTATATTTTTCTATATGAAAACCTTTTTGCCCGAATGGATAAAAGAGCTTTTCAACCTTTTTAGGGCCTAAAAACCAGGCTATGATCCTAGAAATTAAAGGAGGTCCCCCTCCAAGCATGGAGCCATGATTTCTTCTCCAGTGCTAATAGAAGATTTGCTTCAATGATTAAGCTTGCAGAATGCACGAAGAATAAAACGAATCTGGAATATGCCTTCGTGCAAGTCCTAACTACTGTACGTCGACTTATCTCTTGGGAAGTGCGAGTGGAGGTTGATGGGATACATTCGTATGTGTCCTGCTCGAAAGTACCTAATTCTCACTTCTGCATTGTTGAGCAATCATCAAATGCTCATTCTGTGACAGACCTGATTTCCTAGACCCTAACTCACCAAGTTCCAACCGTAGGTCCAAATCTGGCAAAGTAATTGCACCGCCCTCTGGCGGCAGCAGGCACTCAATCCCATTAAACGTCCACAAAGAGGCCCAAAAAAAATCAGCCTTGGACTCTGACCCCTTTCGTTTAATGGGTATAATCGAAAATATCAACGCACCAGTCAACGGAGTTGACACCAACCCTAGGGCTTCTGCTACAGCTGTCCTGTCGACTCAGTCCAAGAATAATTCAAACCAGCCTATTCTTAAGTCTAGGGGGAAGAATTCTCCATTCAAAGGCGACTCAAGTGATAACATGTCAGTTTCAAAAAGTGTACCTTGCTCTCTTCCCAATAGCTCGACACCTTCTTAGGAAAAGTATGACAGATTTTATTCTTTGGAAGAAGGAGAATCGTCCAGTAGTGGAAGCAGAATGATCTTTAACGATAATACTAAATTGGGCATTTGTAGCCAACTGGTTCCCTATACTACAAGCCCGCAGTTACCACCAGAGGGACCTGTCAGACTTCCTCCCTTCACCTTTAGGGCCATGCCTTAAAGCCCACTCCAGACTCATGTTTTAAACAGCCTAGAGCATACTTTTATCCCAAATTGGACTCTTTTGAGCCTTATTGAAAGGAAAATCATGATTGCAATGAAATCAATGCTGCTAACAAAGAAAAGAAAGGTCAAGACTTTCAACAGGATCACTGGTAGTATTATTTTAACAAATACTTTGGGCGACTCTGACACCAGAAGAGTAAATAGTAGAATCATAGAGGACAAATTAGACCAAGAGGACCAAGTGTCGCAGCACTAGGCTTAGGTTGACCTAGACGCAGAAGCTGAACTCACCTTATAGGTGGGCAACTTGTTCGGATGGGATCAGGAGTCTGATTTTGAAGGTCTAAGAATAGTAGAATAAAGGATTTTTTGGTACCTGTCCTCGGCCTCGATTTTTTTTTGGTACACGTACTAAAATTTCATGATTTTTGGTACCTGTACTTGGTAGTTTTCATTAATTTTGGTACTTCTGGTTTCCGGAGACACGTGTCAATTTTATATGAGGCCACGTCTTCTGGTGGTTAACCCCACCGGGCTTCCCCTAATTTCGACCCAAACCACCAAAAGACCGACCCGCTTCGGGTCTAACCATACCAACTATCCCAATTTTATTTTAAAAAAGTGAGATTAATTCTAGAAAGGATAATTAAATTAATTTAAAATAATTAATAAATCCAAGAATTATAATTTCTAAAAAATATAATTATAAATTTTATATATTAATTTTTTAAAATAAAATTATCTTTTAGAATTATTATGAAAATTTTAAAATAAAATAATTTTTATAATTTTGTAAAATAATTTTTTATTTTAGAAAAATTATAATATATTTTTCATATAAATTTATGAAATAAATTTTTTAAAAATAATTGTTTTAATAATTTTTTATAAAAAAATAAATTAAAAATTTTATATAAATTTATTTTAATTTTAAAAAATATAAAATTTATATAAATTTTTTTAAGAAAAAAATACTTTATTTTAATTTATAAAACTATAAATAATTATAAATTTTATAAATTTACTTTTCTAAAATAAATATTTATTTTTAATTAATTTTATAATTCCTTTTTACATTTAATCTCACCTTTTAAAATAAAATTGGGGTATTTACACCCGGAACGGGTTGGTTTTTTGGTAGTTTCGGGTCAAAATCGGGAGAACCCGGGTGGGGTTAACCACCTAATGACGTGGCCTCATATAAAATTAACATGTGTCTTCGACGACCCTCCGGCCCCCGGAAGTACCAAAATTAATGAAAACTACCAAGTACAGGTACCAAAAATCACGAAATTTCAGTACAAGTACCAAAAAAAATTAAGGCCGAGTACAGGTACCAAAAATCACGAAATTTCAGTACAAGTACCAAAAGAATTAAGGCCGAGTACAGGTACCAAAAAATCCTTTATCCCTAAGATTAGTTGTAAGAGAGTTGATTGTTAGGGAAGGTGAGGAGTGGGAAAGGAACCAAGTTGAAGCCTAACCCCTATTCTCCAAACCTAAAGAGGGCAGTCCTGCTCATGATTAGCCTAATTTCATGGAATATTAAAGGGATAGGATCAACCACTAAACACAACAAATAAAAAATCTTATGTCCCAATGCAATCCAAATTTTGTCATTAGTTGCAAAACGAAGTTGAGTAGTGTTGATATGAGGTTCTGCAAGAGATTATGGAATATTAGCAACCTTGAGATCACGTCTATCGATGCTGAGGGTTCATCCGGTGGCCTTCTACTCATGTAGGACTCTCTTTTTTTCTACGTTACACAGTGTAATGTCTCGACGAGTTGGGTGTTTGTAGAGGAGTTCTTTGGAGATGTGAAGGAGAGATTGTGTTGCATCTACGAAGACTCAAATGTTAATAGGAGAATTGAGATATGGAATGAATTACGTGACTTAAAAGAATCCTTTGTCTCTCCATGGCTCATTATAGGTGACTACAATGGAACCATCTCAACAGAGGATAGGATGAGTAATAGACTATGTGCTTACGGGGCTGGTGCCCTTTGGAGCCTCATTGAGCACATGCAACTATGTGAGTTCCCAATATTTGAGGGAGGTTCACCTGGGATAATAGGTATGATGCCAGTCATATTGACCGAGCAATGGCCCAGCTAGAGTGGAGTTTATGCTTTAAATTCTTAATTCTTCGTGCTGAGAAGAGAGGGTTATCCTCTCACTGGCCACTAGTCCTCTCACAAGACAAGAATAATTGGGACCTGTGGCCTTTCCAGTTCTAGGACAATTGATGGCAACGACCAAGTTTCTATCAAACCATCATAGTGTAAGTTCCCGGGCATGCAAACTTGACAATCAAAAGTAAAGAAATGTGCAGCGGAAAGCCCGGAAACCATGGAGGATCCAAGTGAAGCAACTAAACCGAACAACAGAAATTTCGTACCTTGCTTGGTTGAGATCTTTCACCCAACTGTAGTGTAGAATCAGCAAGAACCCGACAAGAAATCCGGCTCCTCTACGGTATCCACACGAACCGTTGATGAATGCTAGCAACCGTCTCACGATCACTAACCCGAGCACTCCCGAACCGCAGTGCTAGCTGCAAAATTTTCGAGAGCTAGAGACTAGAGAGTGTTTGATGTGTTTTTCTCAAGTGTGAAGAGTGTGTAAAGCCTTGCTTGGTCTGAAAATCTGATCAAACCTTCACCCTATTTATACACACTTGAAATGCATAGTTTATTAAGTCATTGGCCAACATAATCATGTCTTATCCTTCATGATTATGTTTCCACTATAACTTAATGCTCCACTAAGCATTAATTATATATATCATCATATATAGGAATACACATCATATGGCACTAATTCTGGTTTAATAATTCTGATAATTAGTGAACCAAATCAGCCCAAAACAACCCGGTCCAACCATGGTCCAACCAAAGTTCAACCATGGTCCACCCACTTGGTCGAACCACGGTCCAACCATGGTTCAACCACCTGCTTGAATCAACAGTTCTAAGTGTGTGACCCTATAGGCACTTGTAACGTTTGGCAATAATCGTAAAATCTCATTTTACAATTATAAGCAAAGAGCAGCGCCTAGCAACACATCATTGCTACCCAAACGACAAGATCAGTACTAATTCAATATGCCTCGGAAACATGTCATCGTCCTTTCGTCCCATTATCAAGATTAAACACGAGACATGGAAAACGTCAATCTCGTATATGTTTAATCTTAGTTTCTTGATCCCCGAGTTAACTGTGTAAAACTGGATACTCATGATATCACCATATCATATAATCTGAGCGTGGCCACGCATTTACAGTTCAACTCTATCAAGAGGCCCATCTGATAATATACCCGTTATATGGGTTGGACGAATCCCATCTTGATTGATCAAAACCCACTACACATTACGTTATATACCCAATGATTACCCTTACATCTACTCAGTTACGAGTGACTACGAATAATATCAAAGTATACGACTCATATGTTGGGAACCTTGACAATCTCAGGTCTAAGGACGATACATATAAGAACCACTAATGACAATCATATAACGTTCCATGTAGGGTTCTTATGTGGGTCGGTCCAGTCCACAAGTTCTCTAACTTGTACCCGTATGTAGAATTCATATCTCATATAATTCTCAACATACGCTAGTCGTAATTTATTATTACAACCCATCCATAATAATAATCGACTAGGGACATTTAAGAATATATAATATTCTAGGGTTATAAATATGTGCAAGTGTTTATCTCATAAACATATTTATTGGAATAACCTTAATGTATATACATGACTACAATCATCCATTGATTGGCTTTTGGGCATATTACTAACAATCTCCCACTAGCACTAAAGCCAATCATGCATGTATCTAATACCAATGGATGTACAATGACCATCATGCTTCTGCTGTGTGAACGGCTTAGTCAAAAGATCTGCCACATTGTTCTCAGAAGGAACTCTGCACAACCTGACATCTCCTCTATCTATGATCTCTCTATTAAGATGATGGCGTCGGAGTATATGTTTGGATCTTTGGTGGTATCTAGGTTTCTGAGCCTGTGCGATTGTCCCATTGTTGTCACAATAGTGCTCAATCGGACTGTGAATGCTCGGAACCACTCCAAGTTCAGTTACGAACTTCTTGATCCAAACAGCCTCTTTCGCCGCATCTGAGGCAGCAATGTACTCAGCCTCGGTTGTAGAGTCAGCAACTGTCTCTTGCTTTGAACTCTTCTAGTATACAGCACCACCTCCAAGACAAAACACATAACCTGACTGCGATCTAAAGTCATCCCTGTCAGTTTGGAAGCTAGCATCTGTGTAACCCTTTACAACAAGCTCATCAACGCTTCTATACACAAGGAATGCATCCTTAGTCCTTCTCAAGTACTTAAGGATGTTCTTAACCGCTGTCCAGTGACTTTCACCGGGGTCAGATTGATATCTGCTTGTGACACTCAAAGCATATGCGACATCCGGTCGGGTACATAGCATGGCATACATGATAGATCCTATTGCAGAAGCATAAGGGATCTTACTCATCCGCTCTTTCTCCTTAGATGTACTAGGACATTGATTCTTTGAGAGAGATATGCCATGTGACATGGGCAAGAAACCTTTCTTGGAGTCTTTCATGCTAAACCTCTTTAGCACTTTATCAATATATGTACTTTGACTTAGGCCAAGAAGCCTTTTGGATCTATCTCTATAGATCTTTATACCTAGCACGTAGGCAGCTTCCCCTAAGTCCTTCATTGAGAAATTCTTTCCTAACCAAGTCTTTACAGACAGTAGTGCTGGAATATCATTCCCAATGAACAGAATGTCGTCAACATACAATAACAAGAAAACGATAGTGCTCCCACTAACCTTCTTGTAAACACATGGCTCATCTTCGTTCTTAATGAAGCCAAACTGTTTGATTACTTTATCAAAACGAAGATTCCAACTCCTAGAAGCTTGCTTTAATCCATAACTGGATCTTTGCAATTTGCATACCTTATTAGCATTCTCTGGAGTGACAAAACCTTCAGGTTGTGTCATGTACACATCCTCTAAAAGATTTCCATTAAGGAAAGCGGTTTTGACATCCATTTGCCATATCTCATAATCATGGTATGCTGCTATAGCCAATAGAATCCGGATGGATTTAACCATGGCAACTAGCGAGAAAGTCACATCATAGTCAATACCATGAACTTGCTTGAAACATTTCGCAACCAATCGCCCTTTAAAGGTAATCACATTACTATCCATGTCGGTCTTTTTCTTAAAGACCCACTTGCACCCAATAGGTTTTACCCCTTCAGGTGGATCAACCAAGGTCCAAACCTTGTTTTCATACATGGATTCCATCTCTGAATTCATGGCTTCTAGCCACTTCTTAGAGTCTGGACCCGTAATAGCCTGCTGATAGGAAGTGGGCTCATCCTATTCTATGAGCATCACGTCCCCAGTATGAGTCATAAGAAATCCATATCTCTCAGGCTCATGCCGAATCCTATCAGACCTACGTAGTCCCTGTGTTACAGGTACAGGTTTTTCACCCACAACATCTTGTGGTTCATGTCCTTGTTCCATCTCAGCCTCTATACCTCGAACTTCTTCGAGTTCTATTTTTCTCCCACTAATCTTTCTAGAAATAAATTCTCTTTCTAGAAAAATAGCAGTCCGAGCAATAAACACTTTGTGCTCTGTGGGATTATAGAAATAATTTCCTTTAGTTTCTTTAGGATATCCAACAAAGAGGAACTTGACGGATTTAGGGCCAAGTTTATCTGATGCTTCACGTCTCACGAAAGCCTCACAGCCCCAATCCTCATAAAAAACAAATTGGGACGCTTTCCTGTCCATATCTCATATGGTGTCTTTTCAACCGATTTAGATGGAACACGGTTAAGTGTATAGGCAGCACTTAATAATGCATGTCCCCAAAATGAAGATGGAAGGTCAACTTGACTCATCATAGAACGAACCATGTCTAACAAAGTTCTATTCCTCCTTTCAGATACACCATTCCATTGAGGCGTACCTGGTGGAGTAAGTTGTGATACAATACCACATTTCTTTAGATGATCAAGAAAATCTCGGTCTAAGTATTCACCTCCTCGGTCAGATCAAAGCATTTTAATACTCTTGCCGAGTTGATTCTGTACTTCACTCTTGAATTGTTTGAACTTTTCATAGGATTCTGACTTGTGTTTCATAAGATACACATAGCCATATCTACTGTAATCATCAGTAAATGTAATGAAGTACTGAAAACCACCTCTAGCCTGTGTTGACATAGGTCCACATACATCAGAATGTATAAGACCTAACAAGTCCGAAGCTCTTTCTCCTTTATGAGCAAAAAGAGCCTTTGTCATTTTGCCTAATAAACATGACTCACACGTCTCATATGATTCAAAATCAAATGAGTCTAAAAGTCCATCTTTATGGAGTTTAGAAATACAAGTCTCGTTTATATGGCCCAAACAACAATGCCAGAGATAGGTTTCATTAGAATCGTTTAGTCTAACCTTCTTTGTATTAATGTTATAGATTGGTGTTTCTAGGTTTAGAACATACAAACCATTGCTCAAATATGCACCACCATAATAAATATCATTGAAATAAATAGAACAACAATTGTTCTTTATTACAAATGAAAAACCTTTCTTGTCCAGACAAGAAATAGAAATCAAATTCCTGCTTATAGTAGGTACATAATAGCAATCATCAAGTTCCAAGACCAAACCACTCGGTAAAAATAGATGGTAAGTCCCTACGGCTAATGCAGCAACTCTTTCTCCATTTCCAACGCGCAGGTCTATCTCTCCCTTTGCTAATCTTCTACTCTTTCTCAGTTACTGCACATTTACACAAATGTGAGAACCACATCCGGTATCTAATACCCATAATGCATAGATAGAGATATTAGCTTCTATAACAAAAATACCTGAAGTGGAAGTCTTACTTCCCTTCTGTTTCTTCACCTCATCAAGGTAAACAGGGCAGTTGCGTTTCCAATGGCCAGGTTTGTTGCAATGGAAACATTGTCCTTCCTTTGCAATACCACCTTTGGGTTTCAGCACATGGGAACAAGAAGATGCACATGCACCAAACTTTTTGGCACATTTCTTCTTCTTGTAAAACTTGGCTTTACCCTTTTCCTTTGCCTTTTCCAACCATCAAAATGTTGTTGGATTTGTTTGCCTTCATTTGTTGCTCAACTGTTCCCAACATGTTAAGCAATTCAGACAAGGATTTGTCAAGATGATTCATATTGAAATTCATGACAAATTGGTTGTAACTATCCGGCAACGATTGCAGGACTAAATCAACAGCCAACTCCTTTTGCAAGGGAAAACCTAGACCCTCAAGGCTCTCAATGTATCCAATCATTTTAAGCACATGAGGTCTCACCGGTGATGACTCAGCCATCTTCCATTGGAACAATGCCTTAGAGGTCTCATACCTCTCATGCCTAGCTTGCTCTTCAAAGAGCATTTTCAGGTGTTCGATCATATCGAACGCACCCAAGTTCTCATGTTGCTTCTGAAGCTCAGAGTCCATGTTAACAAGCATAAGGCATGCAACATCCAATGCATCATCAACATGCTTCTTGTAAGCATCTCTTTCCGCCCTAGGAGCATTAGGCGCCGGTTCATTTGGAACGGGCCATTCATGGACATACAACTTCTTTTCTTGTTTGAGGACTATCCTCAAATTGCGATGCCACTTTAGGAAGTTATTCCCATTCAGCTTTTCCTTCTCAAGGACGGATCGCAGAGATTGTGTACTAATGTTTTGTGCCATGATAACTCTACAACATTGATCAAATCACACAAATAAGAGTCATGTATACATATAATCACTTAATAAGGAATTTTATTAAATGATGCTCCTACTACATAAATCAAGATAATTATAAGTAGGCCAAGATCCATATTTCACTACAAGATAAGTCATCTTTGGATGATCACTTATATCATAGTTATTTAGGTAGACAACTCTTGTCAATTACATCTCATGTAACTCTTGGATAGTTGAGTGAATGATGTGCACATATTTCACATAGTATTAATGGCATGAAAACTTCTTTATTATTATTATTTTGAATAAAAATCATGCATTTACTTATCTTTCTTTGTTTTATTGTTGAATAAATTGCTTGAACTAACATTTATGTTTTCAGGTGTAAAATCGTCCCTCTTCGATACCGAGAACGATCAATTTCGGCCAAAACTGGAAACCGGGCAGAAACTTGAGCACAGTTCACTCTTTGGCCGATTTCAGACGCCTCAGAAGTCCAATTAACATGAAACCAGTTGGAGATGAAATTAGACATCCATATCTTTCCAGTGATATAAAGTTCATAATTTTTGGCCTTGTGGATTAGGAGCAGTAATTAATTCAATTCAGTCCAGGCGTGCAGGAATCCTGCACTGGCCACCGACCCTGCCTCGGTGTTTTCATCATAACTCCTACTACACAAGTCCAATTTTGGAGTTCTTTATATGAACAGAAAGATAAAGGAATTATCTACAACTTTGTAGAATATCTCAAAGTCTAATTCGGCTGTATACAGGTTCCAAAAGTGCTTGCAAATCTCGGGTCATATGTTGCCAATCATGTGACCCCTTCTAAAAGAGCATCATGGCAACCAAAGGACATGCTTTGTTGGATAATCAAATTGGACGACTTGGAAGGCATTCAAGGAGAATAAAACAGCCTAGAAAGCAACATAATTTCCTGGAAAGAAAGCTCAACCATCAGCACATGCAAAAGAGAAGGAATATTCATGCTAGGGTGGAAAGGCAAGTGACAACCCATCCATTACAACCACCCCACCAGCAATGCCTCCACCATTGAGGCCCTTTCCAGCACGAATTTGGTAGCTAAAGGACCCTAAAGTATGTCATCTCCAAGCTATCCAACTAGTGAAGAAGCACTATAAAAGGGTGAGAGCTGAAGGGGGAGGAGCAACACATTCACACACCTTGAAACCAAAAAAATCTGCTCAAGTTGTTTTCCTTTCATTTTCTTTTGAGATTGTTGTGAGGAAACCATGTCTTTCCCATTTTCATTTGTTGTTTCAAGTTCATTCATGAACTAATTTTTCATTCTAGATCATAGGGATGTAGCCTACCCTAAATTTGCTATGGTTTGATGTACCATTTGTTGCATTTCATTCACAAAGTAATTTTGATTGATTGTTGTGAGCTTATTTCTTGCTTTAAGGAAGTGGCCAGCTTTATTGCAACTTCTAGGTAATAGGTGAAGTACCGAGAGGAGAAGTCTATTATCCGAAAATCATCAATCATCTCTAATCTAAATGCTGAAAGGGTTTAGGTTATCGTGGGATCAGTAGCAACAACGAACTTCATTGCTCCTAGAGGTAATCTAATTGACGAAAGTGATTAGGTGACTCTTTGAGACGAGACTAGACTAGCGAAAGCGGATAGTTTCATTATAGGTTGCTACCCATCAAAATTCATGTGTTTGGATGCAGCTTTCAATAGTACATTGATCCATAGCAAAGGAAGGGCGGTGAATTCCCGAATGATCTAGGCCTTTTATCATTGCTACTTTGATTATCATTTTCATTGTCATTTCTACTCTCTCTTCTCTTTGCATTCAATTCAATATTTGCTTTCTTATCAATCTTCAATTCCGATATTATTTCTCTTCATTTATTTTCTTAGCCATTAGATTGAATCATCTAATATCTTGCCTAGTCTCTGTGGATACGACCTTGAGTACCACGATGATTCTGTGCACTTGCAGGATTGACCACATCAGTGAACAACACTTGTTCTTGTCTATCTCATAGACTTAGCTCAACTCCTTGCCTCTAAGTCCTCAATCCTATTGAGATGACCAAGTTAAGTTTAACCTATAATAAACATTTCGGATATTACAATTATCCAGTCGCGCCTTGCTAGGGTAAATATTGGCACCTTGCTTTGGCAAAACCTACCAAGTATTGATCTAAGCATTGATGAGTGCTTATCATGGACGGCAACACAAGAGGAACTTAATATTTACATCCACATATTATTCCTATACATCATATGTATGTTCTTGATAAATCATATATTGATGTTCTGTAAATTTGGAAACCAAAATTACATGAGAACATCGATGTCTAACACTGAACATCGATGTTGTGAGAATCTGATTCTCGCCAACCACTTGGCATTGCTCATGAACATCGATGTCCTAGCTTGGACATCGATGTCCAATGGCCTCTAGAACTCAAGAACATCGATGTCTTGATCTGAACATCGATGTTCTGAGGCTCTGGAACTCCAAATTATTTGGTAGACCTCAAGAACATCAATGTTTGGTTCTTGAACATCGATGTTGGGAAGTTCCGAAGGTCCATTGGCCTCTGGAACTCAAGAACATCGATGTCCTGACCTGAACATCGATGTTGGCAAGTTCCAAAGGTCCAAAAACGTGGCAGTAGTTTTAGACATCGATGTCTAACGTTTAAACATCGATGTTTGAGACTTCTGGAACTCAAGAACATCGATGTCCATTGCTGAACATCGATGTCCATGAGAATCTGGAGTCTCAAAACAATCTGACAGAAGGCATGAACATCGATGTTGAAACCTAAACATCGATGTTCAATCCTTTCGGCCAAGGCCACTTGACATGAGAACATCGATGTTTGTCTCACAACTAGGGCTGAGCAATTTTACCGGGCCGATTCAACCGTACCGGTACCGATGATATACCGACGGTATCGGTACGGAAAAGGGAGGATTTTAGAGCCATCCATTAAACCTCTACCGAGCCGATAGAATGAGTGAAACAAATCGGTATGATGGAGATTATACCGTCGGCTTTCGGCGTGGGCCGATACCGACAATCCCAAAAAAAAAGATTAACCAACCCGTCCTAACAAGCCCAATGCAAGCCCAACTAGCCTAACCCATATACTATCTCATATAAATTACAGTTATTCATCAACCCTAAAATTCACTTTCACTCATCTCCTCCGCAGCCGCTACTTTCACTCATCTCCTCCCCACATCCGCCATGGCAAGCTCGCATGCACGCAGGCCAGCTCTTCCCCTCTCTCTCATTTTTTACTTTCTAGTGCAGCCACCCCACCCTCCTTGTCGTGACCCTCGTCCTTCTTCTCCCCCTTATAATCATGATTTTCATATCATTCTTTCCCCCCTCTTTCTTTATTCCTACCGACCCTCTCTTTCAACCCTCATTTCGCCCTCTTCGTCTCCTCAATTAGTCCCGTCTCTTCAGTGTCATGGTAGGTTACTGGGGTTGATTTGTTTTTGGGTATGCTAATGATGATTGATTTGTTGGGTTTTTTAGGAATGGGAATAATGATTTAATTTTCTGGAATCAGTTGACTAAAAAAATTAAATTGTGCAAAGAAGAAAACAAGTTGTTCCACTTTGTACCCTTGCTTTTTCTCCCTTGATTCTCTGGTGAAAATAGAAAAGTGGGCATCAAGTGGAGGTATTCGGTCGGCAAGCATACCGACCGAACCGACGTCGGTATTAATCGGTACTGTACCGATCGGCATAGGAGGTAATTTGGCACGGTAGCGGTCGGAAAAAGGGTCCTTCAAAAAGGTCATACCGATCACTCATTCGGCACGGTATATACCGTACCGACGTTTTGCTCACCCCTACTCACAACATCGAGGTTCACTGGTCTCGGCCAAGGCAAATCTTAATGTGAACATCGATGTTGATCTGATAAACATCGATGTCCTGGCCCTCCTGCACTAGAACGACAATCGTTCTACACACAAACCGACAATCGATTTTTCCGAGACGAACTCTTCGACTTACTGCCAATAACACCTTGATTGATATCACATAACAATCAAGTTCTTGTTGTCAAAGCATTTTTGACAAAACAACCTCAACATATATTGCATATACAAATGGAATTCAATATATCATGATCATGTTACATCATATACAACACATCATATATATTTGCAGGTACATATCACACATATGCACAACAAATTCGATTTAGGACTTCACAAGAGGCTCCGCTACCACTGTAAGTTCCCGGGCATGCAAACTTGACAATCAAAAGCAAAGAAATGCACAACGGAAAGCCCGGAAACCATGGAGGATCCAAGTGAAGCAACTAAACCGAACAACAGAAATTTTGTACCTTGCTTGGTTGAGATCTTTCACCCAACTGTAGTGTAGAATCAGCAAGAACCCGACAAGAAATCCGGCTCCTCTACGGTATCCACACGAACCGTTGATGAATGCTAGCAACCGTCTCACGATCACTAACCCGAGCACTCCCGAACCGCAGTGCTAGCTGCAGAATTTTCGAGAGCTAGAGACTAGAGAGTGTTTGTTGTGTTTTTCTCAAGTGTGAAGAGTGTGTAAAGCCTTGCTTGGTCTGAAAATCTGATCAAACCTTCACCCTATTTATACACACTTGAAATGCATAGTTTATTAAGTCATTGGCCAACATAATCATGTCTTATCCTTCATGATTATGTTTCCACTATGACTTAATGCTCCACTAAGCATTAATTATATATATCATCATATATAGGAATACACATCATATGGCACTAATTCTGGTTCAATAATTCTGATAATTAGTGAACCAAATCAGCCCAAAACGACCCGGTCCAACCATGGTCCAACCAAAGTTCAACCATGGTCCACCCACTTGGTCGAACCACGGTCCAACCATAGTTCAACCACCTGCTTGAATCAACAGTTCTAAGTGTGTGACCCTGTAGGCACTTGTAACGTTTGGCAATAATCGTAAAATCTCATTTTACAATTATAAGCAAAGAGCAGCGCCTAGCAACACATCATTGCTACCCAAACGACAAGATCAGTACTAATTCAATATGCCTCGGAAACATGTCATCGTCCTTTCGTCCTATTATCAAGATTAAACACGAGACATGGAAAACGTCAATATCGCATATGTTTAATCTTAGTTTCTTGATCCCCGACATAACTGTGTAAAACTGGATACTCATGATATCACCATATCATATAATCCGAGCGTGGCCACGCATTTACAGTTCAACTCTATCAAGAGGCCCATCTGATAATATACCCGTTATATGGGTTAGACGAATCCCATCTTGATCGATCAAAACCCACTACACATTACGTCATATACCCAATGATTACCCTTAAATCTACTCAGTTACGAGTGACTAGGAATAATATCAAAGTATACGACTCATATGTTGGGAACCTTGACGATCTCAGGTCTAAGGACAATACATATAAGAACCACTAATGACAATCATATAACGTTCCATGTAGGGTTCTTATGTGGGTCGGTCCAGTCCACAAGTTCTCTAACTTGTACCCGTATGTAGAATTCATATCTCATATAATTCTCAACATATGCTAGTCTTAATTTATTATTACAACCCATCCATAATAATAATCAACTAGGGACATTTAAGAATATATAATATTCTTGGGTTATAAATATGTGCAAGTGTTTATCTCATAAACATATTTATTGGAATAACCTTAATGTATATACATGACTACAATCATCCATTGATTGGCTTTTGGTTACTAACACATAGAGCTCTGGCGTAAGACAGAAGTGAATTGCAATGAACATTTTTATCTCTTGAAGAAATTCAGTCTCCTATGAAAATACCTGGTTGGTTGGAACAAGGAATCTTTTGGAAATATTGATCACATAATTTCCAATCTTCAGGCAGCACTAGAAAAGATCGAATTAAAGGTTGAAAGTTATGCACTGGCGGATGATGAGTTCGAGAGACGTGAGCAGATTAAATTGGAATACCCAGCAGAAGATAAAGCAGAGAGAAGCTATTTGGAGGCAAAATCAAAAATCAATTGGCTCAAATTAGGGGATCGTAATGTGAACATCTAAATTTGACCCATGAATATTACTCTAATTTAAATTTTAGGTATGCTCAAACCTTAAAATTAATGAGATGATTTGGTCTTTGGCTAAGGCACACTTAGAATTTATTTTAGTGGAATACATATTTTATAAATTGGGGTTTGTATGTTTGAACCTTAGGATTAATGAGATGATTTAGTCTTACGATAAAAATATACTAAAGTCCAGTTCATTAAAATATCATCCTATTTTATTTATTTGGGCTTTCCTGTTTATTTTAATCTGGTTATAATGAGATGATTTATTTTTGAGTTAAGGATGAATTTGAGGGTCCAAGTTAATAAAGTATGGACTTTCCAGAGTTGAGTAGCCCATAAACACATTGCTCGCAGACTAATTTTAGCTCTGATTTTTGTGAAAAATCAGAGTTAAATCATCCCTTAATTGTAAATGTGTTTTTGGTATGATTTGGGCACAAAATGGGGACTTAATATGTAATCAATCAATTAGGAGATGATTGGGGGGAGTACTAATGAAGAAAAGAGGTGATTTTGAATTGATTAGGGGTTAATTATGCAGTGGAATCAAATCAGGGAGGAATTAAGGAAAATCGTGAGCAAGAAAGAAAAGAACGGGGGAAACGCAGGGTGCCGGGCGGCCATGGCGGGATGACCGCCGGCCCTAGCAGTCTTGGTGCCCAGATTGCCCAATTTTCCCTGATTTTCTCCCCTAATTTGATTCTACACGGTTTTGGCCCAGATTTTTGGCTGAGACCTTGGTCATTAAGCAGGTCCACGCCCTTATACACCCCAGAACTCTATAAATACGACCCCCTACTCACATTTCAAGAGATCAATATGTCATTACACACACAGCCTAGAAACATTTCTATAGGCAGAAACTCTAGAGAAATTTCGTGGAAAAGCAAAAAAAAGAAGCCAACAAGAGGACATCAAGAGGGGATCAAGAGGAGGAAGCATTCGAAAGCGATCTAGGAGCCAAGAAGGTCGACAATCCGAGTAGAGGGACCTGATGCGGGAAGTGTCAAAAAATAATTCATATCTCGAGTTCTAGAAGTCGGATTGCTGTGATCTTGGACTCTCTGGAAAGCTAGGAGGGAGGTTTACAACTTTTATGTTGAGCCTAGAAGCTGGATCGGCCGTGTCCATTGTCTCAAATCCAGTGAAAAACGATCCATAGATTCTATCCAACAACCGAGATAAGTACTCTAATCCCTCTTTGATTGTGAACCGTATCAATTGTTGTTTGTTGATGATTTGATGATGCTTATGTTGTTGTGGGTGTTGTGATGCCATGACAAGAACTACGTGGGCTTTGAACCTTTCGCCGGGGTGCATAAGTGGTTTCTAGTGGTGGAGACTCAACCCAATACACAAAGTTTTATGTGACTTATTTCCACACGATACACACACTTGCACAAGGAATACTTATGTTCTTCAATTGCACAAAGTTTCACCCAAGATGGACGGGTGGCTAACACCTTCCCATCCATGACGAAACCCCGGGGCCATTATCTTTGGTTCACTACACAGTTGCCTTAAATGGAGTCATTGGGATTCAAGAACGGGTTTTCCCTGAATTTTGTCCCATTATAAAATTCGGGTGGCGACTCAAAAGATAATGGGTGTTGCTGAAGATGAAGGTGTAATGGGAAAGGTGAGGAGATCCAAGTGATTTTGGGTCAGGTTCTCTCAGCTCATGACTCCAGTGGGGATTCTGAGGGTTTAAGTAACCTTTGTGCAATCGTTGAATTTTGTATGCCTTTTTATGTGTCATCATAAGTGCCTTGTATTCATGACAATTGATGTGAAGCCTCTACCGTATAAGGGCAAGGGAATCCAAGTTTGCTACATGCTTTCCTTAAGCGATAGTGGCTTGAGTGAACCCGTTTCTCGATGCTTAGCAATGAAGGGGATTAATGGGCCTTGGACCTCACGCGATATCCATTATCACATGTGAGTAGGTCAACCTATTCCCTAACGGAAATCTCTAGCCCCCAACCAGCTGCATAACCTGAGCATCTCATGCATATTGAATCAGTAAGTGGTACGTGCATTTGGGTGATTATTGTTGTGGATTCGAGTGTTTGTAAATAGAGTGTTTTTATTTTCGATAAATCAACAAAACAATTAAAGATATATAGGGAAGAGTGTAGTAAAAAAAAATTATTGTCGTGCTAACTCTGCGTAGGGTGCTATATTGCGTGGTGTGAATTGATGAGTCTAGTAAAGGAACCCTAGGGGAGTAAGCGTACATGTTTAAGCCAAGGTCAGATTTTTGGTGTTGTTTCCCAATCGACATATATGTTCAGTCGGTCTACCTTGTCTTAGGGAATTCACATTTGCATACATTTGGCATTGCATTGCATGTTTTTGAAAGCATCAAACACAAATTCGAGCAAGGGTGTCTCACTTTTTCAAATCCTCATCTCTTTGGGCTTGAGTCTTTGAAGAAAGAAAAAGGAGAAAATGTTTTGAAAAAATAATGAAACATGTTTTGCGAATGTATTCCATCACACTTCCCTACTGTTTCCAAATGTTTTGAAAGAAAACGTGGCTTGAATTTAGGATCCCCAATGACCATGAACTATACCCCTAGAATTGAACCCCTAGGACACCATGGATGAGTAGTGCTTTGATTGGAAGGGGATGGTGAAGATATTAGGGATGACGGATATATCATAAGTCGATGATCCCAGTAGAAAAGGAGATAGTGAAGACATTGGAGATCATAAAGGTACCCAAAGACGAAAGGTGGGAAAAAGGCAGAGGCAGTAATGAAGCATCGACTTAAGACACAGAGGTGACTTTGGGCCTTCTCGTGAGAGGAGATGTAAGCCCCAATAATTATGGCAGAAAAGGGGAGATAGGATGACTTGGTTGGGCCTTCTCACAATAGGAGATGTAAGCCCAAATATTTTTGGCAGAAGATGGGAGATGGGATGACTTGGTTGGGCTTTTTTTTTAGAGCAGTTGCAAGTCTGGGCATTCTCCAAGCCGGTGAGCCGAGTTGATGAGCTGAATTGAGAAACCAAGTGAGGTAGCCAAGTCAAGTTGTCAAGTTGAGATGCCGAGGGGAAGAGTCGAGCCGACGAGCTGAGTTGATGGGAGTTGAGTATACGAGCTAAGACAAACCCAGGTGGGCCTTCTTGTGGGAGGAGATGTAAGCCCCAATAATTATAGTAGGAGAGGTGAGATGAGGTAACCTGATTGGGCCTTCTTCAAGAATGCTGATGTAAGCCCTAGTTTTATTTTGTGAACCGAATTGATGATCCAAAGAGAGAAGTTGAGTTGAGGAACTGGGTTGATGAGCCTAACTGATAAGCCAAGTTGATGAGCCATAATGAGAAGCTGAGTTGATGAATCGGGTTGGTGAGCCGAGCCGAGAAGCCGAACTGATGAGCCAAGTTGATGAGTTATAATGAGAAGCTGAGTTAATGAACCGGGTTGATGAGCTGAGCCGAGGAGCCGAACTGATAAACCAAGTTGATGAGCAGAACCGGTGAGCCGAGTTGATGAAATGGGTTGGGAGACCAAGGGGAGTAGCCGAGTCGATTTGCCAAATCGAGGTGCCGAGTTGGGAAGCAAAGAAACCGGAATGCAGAGCCGAGCCAAGCTATCGAGAGTAAAGTACTCGAGTTGAGACAAACCAGGGGGGCCTTCTCAAAAGTAGAAACGTAAATCCAGATTTGGGGAGAAGCAATGAAGGAGAACGTGGGAAGGAGATGAGATGAAATAAGGTATGGTGAAGAGACAAGGAATGGGGAGAGTTGACATCCGCATTTTGTCATGAGAGGACAATGAGGTGTGGCAATGAGGGGATTGATGGAAACAATGATGGGGTGACAATAACAAGGAGACAATGAGACGAGGCGGAAGAGGTGATTCACTCTAAGGGACTACTCAATGATGTTGGAGAATAGGTGAGAACTGCAAACATAGGGAGAGTTGATTAGAGACCATGAGCCAAATTGCTAGGCATGGATGGAATGATGACCAAGAATCGGGAGAGGCGGTATAGTTCTTCTTTAGAGTCTAGAGGTTGAATCAAGTCAAAAGGGGGCAAGGGATAAATTCTATGTCCAACAATCAACAATGTCATCATTTGTACTTTGATTTTTCACATAAAAGAATAAAATTTTAATTTCCTTATCTTCTATGTATATAGGGCAAGTTGTGCATGACTTCATGACATTCCATTGGATCAATCTAAGGGACCATAGAAATGAAGTACGAAGACCTGATTCTGGGGATGTAATCCGACCTTACCTAACATTCGATTAACCCCAACTGATTCCTAAACACTCACCCGCACTAGTCTTCAAACACATACCTATGTTGATACCTGAGTTATCCCACTTGAACTCCATGTTGATTTCATCACATCCACCGTGAACACTTGTCAAGAAAAAATGCTTCCCAAAAATGAATCTGGCTTCCAAGCGAGTTATGTCTAATTGCACCTGCTTAAAGAAGATGTCACTCTCCTCAAAAAAAAATGAAAGAAAAAAAGAGAAAGGAAAAGAGAAAGGGGAGGTACCCTCTAGATCACAATCCATGAAAACATTCTAGACGATAGTGAAGACGTTTTCCCAAAAAAAGGAAAAAAAAAAAGAGAAAAAGAGAAGGAGAAAAGTGAGGAGGGGAAGTGACCTTGGTGCCTAAATGTTGATTCATTATCCATCCTCAGAAATCGGGAAAAGAGGAAGAAATCATAATGAGGAAGACAAGTATTCCCCCATCTAACCTATCACACTAAATCCCCAACCAAACAGCAACCCTGAGAAACATCTCAAGCCAAACACTGACCCCAACAAATACCTCAAGCCAAACACCACATCCACAGGTACGTAGGTTTTTTTTATGCTAAGATATGTAGGTAATCCGGCAACGGGCTCGGTCTATAAGTTATGGTTTCCAGATTGATTCAATAGAACGATTGGGGTCATTGCTAGATACGCATGCCACACTATTGATTGTATTTCGGTCTCTTTTGTAGTCATAAGGTCTCTCTTTTCGACCTGTATTTCATTGTCAATTGAGTCTGTCTCTCTCAAGAAGCTTCACTGTGAATTTGATCATCAATTGTCATACTTCTCCGATGGTCTCTTAGACATGTGATTCCTGATTTCCCTCAATGAAGTTGATAGTGTGCTTCCTCAATGGTTATTCGAGTACATCCGGACCGAGCGGCCTTCTTCTTGCCCAAACTTTGTGATTTCAGTATTCTATGCCTATGGTTGCTATCCCCGCGATGAGGGAAAAAAAAGGTAAAAGGAAAAAGGGGATCCGCTAGGTTGAAAACCCGAAAGGGCGGCCTAGGCAAAGTTAGGACAAGCCTGTTAGGTTGAAAACCCACATAGGCGGCTTAGGAAAAAGTTAAGACTAAAGGGGAAATAGGGATAGCAGCCAACGACAAGGGGCATCCATCGGGTAGACAACATTATTTTGAAGACGATTCACTTGGGTAGTCATGAACGAGCTTCTAACTGCATTTCCTCCATCTATTTTTGAAGGGGTATCCACTCATCCATTGATTTTGCTTTATGAGTCTTCATCCATCAAACCTTCTCAACAAGGAATGTTCACTCGTGGGGTCCTAACTAACATTTGAAATGATTGAGTTCATAATCATTGGGGATCCTTCTCTTGGAAGCTTTTGTGATTTTGATGGGATAACTCACTTTTTCCCAAATTGCTTAACTTTCCTCTTAGCTCGAATGATTTTCATTGCTCATGCATCATACTAGGGGCACTTGCATCCGAACGCACCATCTGGAAAAAAGATTGTACTTACATCCATACATGGCACTTGCATCCAAAGGAAAGGGGAGAGAAGAGTGAGAGTGGGGGATAAGAGAAGAGAGAAGACGAGAGAAAGAGAGAAAACAAGAAGATGGGAAAATTTGAGAGGGGAAAGAGGGAAGATAAAGAGAGGAAAACATAATGAGGGGAAAATTTGAGAGAAAAGAGAAAATAGGAAAAAGGGAAAAAAAATACACCGTAAGCACTTGCATCAAACAAACGTGTAGAAACTAGGGGCACCTTCATGCATTGAGAGGATAAACACATTGTAGATATGCTCATGCATCACTTACACATAAAATATAGGTTACTTGATAAGGTGGATTTGATTGGGGACATTTGATCAATGAAAGAGACAACACCATGAATCCATCACTCGATGTAGACTTACATTTCCTAGGGTTGTTAGTTGAAGGGACATGGCAAGAACAAATCTTATAGATAATGGGAATTGTAGACAAGGGGCATATCATGTCTTATTTTTGTGACTCGTCAATCTAACATCACGTAATAGAGGCACATCTACCTTGAGATTAAACCTGCATCATGACATTAGGGGCACGGCGGGCCTGAAATCCGGGTTAATGAGGTAGCAAGGGGCATGCTACCCCATCTTTGGAGTTAAATTTTCGAGGCATGCTACCCCCGTGCGGATTTAAGATTTGCTTGGGGCATTCTACCCCGTGAGGTTTGAACCAAACGTTGGGGCATGATACCCCATTGCGAGAGGTAATACCTATCGGGGCATGCATTGGTTGATTGATCCCTAGGGGCATGATGAGCCCGTTTATTTTATTATGACTAGGAAAAGTAGGTTACTTGTTTTACTAGGGGTTGAGATGTATAGGATGGTTGGGAACCAGGGGCATGCTAGATCCCATCTTTGAGACCACAACTAGATGATGCTGGGGGCTTCATACCCCATCTTAGAAAAACCAAACCAAGGGCATGATGTGCCCGCGCTTAGGCAAGGGGCACGACACAACCCACCTCCTTCAAACCCGCTATGGAACCAGAGAACATGAGAAGTGTGAGACATATACAACCTAGGGGCATGTGATCCAAACCACCCCGAACCAAGAAGACAATGAGAGAGCCTGAGGCACCCAGATGTGAGAAACCCAGAAATGAGTTAACCATGAGTGAAAAGCCAGCTGGGACCCAGTTCCCGCAAGCCGCGAGATGAGAGAACCTAGATAAAATAAGAGAAACAAAACTAAGAGATGAGCAAATCAAAAGCTTTGACCCAGGACCCGCAAACCGAGATAAGGGAACCAGATCAAAACAAACCTTGAGCGGAGTGAGTCAAACCAAAAGAGAAGCAAGACCAGAGGTGAGTGAACCAGAAGCCGGGACCCAGCTTCCGTAAACTTTGAAAAACAAGCCAAAAGCCGGGACCCAACTCCTGCAAAACCGAGAGATGAGAGAGACCAGACATGAGGTAAAACTAGAGCTGAGATATCCGAAGCTGGGACTCAGCTCCCGCAAACTTTAAATGACACAAACCGAAGTCGGGACCTAGCTCCCGCAAATTGTGGTGACACCAACCAAAGCCGGGACCTAGCTCCCGCAAACCCTGAGAGGCACGTATCTAAAAGCTGGGACCTAGCTCCCGCAAACCTTGAGAGACACACATCCAGAAGCCGGGACCGAACTCCCGCAAATCTTAAGAGACACATGCCCAGAAGCCGAGACCGAGCTCCCGCAAACTAGTGAGAGACACACATCCAGAAGCCGGAACTTAGCTCCCACAAACCTTGAGAGACACACATCTCGAAGCCAGGACCGAGCTCCCGTAAACCTTGAGAGACACACATCCAGAAGCCGGGAATGAGCACCCGCAAACCTTGAGATACAAATCAAAGCCGGGACCGAGCACCCGTAAATCTTGAGATACATACCCAAAGCTGGGATGTGGCACCCGCAAATCTTAAGAAACATTGAGTACCCCAGGGAGGCGATAAAATCCCTAGTTAGCAAAGATAAGACGATTCTATCACAAACCTTGGGATGAGATGATTCCCAAAACCCTAGAATGAGATGATTCCCAAAACCCTAGAATGAGATGATTCCCGACAATCAACAACCTTTGGGATGAGATGATTCCTGAAGTGGAGCAAGGGGTGCTCCAACCATTGACACACACCACTCACATCAATTCATTCAAATTTGGTTGTTCCTTTTCTTGCGTTGTTTCGCTCTTAGTTTCTAAGGATTCATCAACGAGGGGCATGTGTGAACATCCAAATTTGACCCATGAATATTCCTCTAATTTAAATTTTTGGTATGCTCAAACCATAAGCTTAATGAGAAGATTTGGTCTTTGGCTAAGGCACACTTGGAATTTATTTTAGTGGAATGCATATTTTATGAATTGGGGTTTATATTTTTGAACCTTAGGATTAATGAGATGATTTAATCATAGGATAAAAATATACTAAAGTCCAGTTCATTAAAATATCATCCTATTTTATTTATTTGGGCTTCCTTGTTTATTTAAACCCGAATATAATGAGATGATTTATTTTTGGATTAAGGATGAATTTAAGGGCCCAAGTTAATAAAGTATGGACTTTACAGAGTTGAGTAGCCCATAAACACATTGCTTGCAGACTAACTTTAGCTCTGATTTTCATAGAAAAACAGAGTTAAATCATCCCTTAATGGTAAATGTGTTTTTGGTATGATTTGGGCACAAAATGGGGACTTAATGTGTAATCAATCAATTAGGAGATGATTGGGGAAAGTACTAATCAAGAAAAGAGGTGATTCTGGATTCATTAGGGGTTATCTATGCGGTGGAATCAAATCAAGGAGGAATTAAGGGAAATTGGGAGCAAAAAGGGAAAGAACGAGGGAATAGCAGGGTGCCGGGCGGCTATGGCGGGATGACCGCCGGCCCTGGCGGTCTTGGTGCCCAGATTGCCCAATTTTCCCCGATTTTCTCCCCTAATTTGATTCTGCATGATTTTGGTCCAGATTTTTGACTGATACATTGGTCATTAAGCAGAACCATGCCCCTATACACTCACATTTCAAGAGATCAATCTCTAATTACACATACACCCCATAAGCTTCTTGCATGGAGAAGCTCTACTTCTCCAAGCCTAGAAATATTTCTTTAGGCAGAAACTCTGGAGAAATTTCTTGGAAAAACATCAAGATGAAGCCAAAAAGGGGACATCAAGAGGAGATCAAGAGGAGGAAGCAATCAAAAGCGATCTAGGAGCCAAGAAGGTGGACACTCCGAGTAGAGGGACCTGATGCGGGCAGTCTCAGAAAATAATTCATATCTCGAGTTCTAGAAGTCAGATTGCTATGATCTTGGGCTCTCTGGAAATATAAGAGGGAGATATACAACTTTGTTGTTAAGTCCAGAAGCCAGATCGGCCGTTTTCATTGTTTAAAATCCAGTGGTAGACAACCCATAGATTCTGTCCAACAACCGAGATAAGTACTCTAATCCCTCTTTGATTGTAAACCGTATCAATTGCTGTTTGTTGATAATTTGATGATGCTTATGATGATGTGGTGATTTCTAGTGGTGGAAACTCAAGTCTAATTGTTTTTATTTTCCTTTTGTTTAAATTCAATTTTGTTATTTTATGTGACTTATTTCCACACGATACACACACTTGCACAAGGCATACTTATGTTCTTCAATTGCACAAAGTTTCACCCAACATGGACGGGTGCCTAACACCTTCTCATCCATGAAGAACCCCTGGGCCCATTATCTTTGGTTCACTACACAGTTGCCTTAAATGGAGTCATTGGGATTCATGAACGGATTTTCCCCGAATTTTTTCCCACAATAAAATTCGCGTGGCGACTCCAAAGATAATGGGTGTTGCTAAAGAAAAAGGTGTAAAGGGAAAGGTGAGGAGATCCAAGTGATTTTGGGTCGGGTTCTGATAGCGTCTAAACGTTAGTGTTTTTATGATGGTTTTGAATGGCTTTTACTATGTTTTCTTGGTCGATTATGTGTATAATCTTTATATTATTGTGTGTTTTCATGCTTTGTGTCAATTAGTACTACAATTTTGCCGATTAAGTGTTTTTATCAGGAATTTATCGTTTTTATTGAAGAATGAAAGCTTCTTAGCCAAGTTTGAAAACCAGGCCCAATTTAGGAAACTTTCTGTAGTGAGCACAGCCGACAATTTTGATGTTTTCGAGAGTTCTAGGCATCTAAATTAAGTGAGACCAGTTGGAGACAAAGCTAGACTTCCAGGGCTTTCTTTGGATTAATTTTCATAATTTTTGGACGAGTCTACAAGGAGCAGTAATTATTTTAATCCAGCACAGGATGCAGATTTTTTCTGTGCCGACCCAGGCCTAGTGATTGAAGAGTTCATTTTATGAAAAGAAAGCTGAGAGAATTATGTAGAACTTTGTAGAAGAGGCCAATGCCCAGTTCGAACGTCTTCTAGGAGTAAAGTGGGGTGCAAATTTAGGGTCAGAAAACAGGCAAAAGTCCAACATGGAGCGCAAGTCAAGAATTTAATTTCCATTCAAAGTAGGAGAGCCCCACCGACTTCCAGCAGCTAAAGACAGTATAAAAGGACCCCCTAGGTCGACATATTCAGGAGGCAGAAGTCAGAGGGCGAACCTCTGTCGAATTGGTTAGTTATTAGGTCACACACACTAGTAGGATTAGGGTTTTCACTCTTTTGGATCCTCTAAGTGGTGCCGAATTCCTCATCCAATTTAAAAGGTTATTCCCCACAACAATTCAACATTTTTCCAGCAAGATTTGAAGGTTTAAAGTCACAGAATCACCAGTCTAATTGCAGCAGAAATCGACACCAGGAGAGCACAAGTCGACGCCATCATCACCAACACAAATCGGCTACCCGACTTCACTACTCCTTCCTCTTTTCGATTTTCTTTCTGTTAAATTGTTTACTTGATGAATTCTTGTGAGATTTTGATGATTTGCTATTTTATTATGATGAACTAATTCTCTAATCTAGGATTAGGGATGTAGCCAATTACTTCTATAGTTTTACTATATATGGATTGATGTTTATTCAATTGAATGTGTTGATTGTTCAATCTATATGTGTCGAATTTATTATCTACTTTGGATTGATTCTTATTGATTGCAATATGCGAGAGCTGCGTGATTTATATGATGATACCTAGAAGAACATAGATTGATTGATGCTAAAATATGCGAGATTTGATAGTTTCTTAGGGCTTGAATGATTGTTTTGTGCTTAATGAGTTTAGTATTGATGCTAGGCTATGCGAGAGCTAGGTAGTAATCTTTGCTGAAAATTTGATTCAACATGCGAGAGCTGAGGATTAAGACATTAGAAACAATTGCTGTAACAGCCCGGGTAAAAATTTGGATTTTTACCGGGACTGTAAAATTCTTTCTACAGTGATTTACCGAATGAAATAATCTTGGGTAAATAATTCAAGGTAAATCGGGCGTTGTTTTTCGAAACCGAGTCTTTTTCCGCGCTCGAAATTTTTCCGTGGATTTTTCGGGCCTAAGTCGGTATTTTTCGGGTCCCGGAATCCTCAGAAAAATCACACCGAAAAATAACAAAGGGGGTATTACAGTTATTTTCTGGTCTGGTCCGGGCACGACTGCGTGATTGAGTCTCGCAGCCGCCTTCTTCCTGTGTAACCTGTGATCTGCTTTGTTTCTTTCTTTTCCCGTGACTCTGCCAACTTCATTTTCACTCAAACTACTCTTCTTCATTTTCTTTTCTCTGCACCAAAAATTCTGCCCAGCTCCCGTACCTTCCTCTGTAAACACAAAAAATTCAAACAAAAACCATATACACAACACAATATACGAACCACCGCCAAACACACATACACGCCACCGACCGGCCACCCTCGCCACCTTGCTTTTCCTCCTTCCTCTCGTGCCCAGCCTTCTGTCGCCGTCACTCTGCTCGCCACCACCGAAAGACATAGGCCCTGTCCCTGCGAACTACAGCAGTGCCGCCTCTAGAGAACGGCCCGACAAGGAGAGCCGCCGTCGGATCCGCCTCCTCTCCTGACCGTTCCCTCGTTGCAGATTGCCGAGGCCGCGTCGCCAGACCGACCTCTCACACGCCGCCGTACGTGTTCCCGTCGCGTTACGTCGCCACCAGCGAACAGCCCACCGGCCACCGCTACAAGCCTCCACTGCCGCACGAACTGCAGTGACAAGCGGGTCACGCCTCAGTGGTCCTTTCCCCCACCTGCAGCCTCGCGCCGTCGCCTCCTTCCGTGCAGCCGCCGCCTCTGCTCGTGCCGTCGCCACCTCGTTTTCCTTTGCTCCCGCGCCGCCATCGGGCTCCCCAAGGGGAGCATTGGCAGGTTGTTATCAGCACGCGGGTCGACCCGTTTGTGATGGGTTTGGCCCGAATTCACTAGGGTTGACCTGGGTTTGGGTTGGATTGATTTTGGGCTTGGGCTAACGGGTTTGGTTGTGGGTATGGACATACTGGACTATTAGGAGGTTAAGGACTGGGCTGGGCTTGCACTATTTGGCCCAGTCCGGTTTAAAAAAATAAATAAAAAATATATATATATATATGATTAATAAATTATATAATTTCTGGAAAATAGAACAAATAATTAATTTGACCAGATATAATTATTTTGGTATACCTACTATATGGTTATGTTTTAGGAAAAAAATACTTAGACATATTAATTTGGTAAATTAAAGGTAATTATATTCTGGGTTGGAAAATATTATTATGTGTTTAGAAAAAGATAAATACAATACATATTTTCTGGAAAATTAAAGAAATATGTTATTATTTTTCTGGAAAATTATGGTAATACCTTTGGAAAATATTTATAGAATACATAATTTATATTTCAGAAAATTGATAACTATGTGGAAATTATTATTGTTTTAGGAAATGTATTTTGTCTTTAGAAAATAAAAGTACCTATTTAATAACTTGTATTTATTTTCTGAATAAGCTTTTATGAATTTATACTTTCTGGAAAATAGCATATATATCATATGATTAATATATATATTGTTGATAAATAATGATATTGGGTAATTATATTATGGTAAATAGTTTTATAAAAATATTTTGGAAAATATATATACATATGTTATCTTTCGAGAGGATTATGGTTATTATATTTTGGGAAAAGTATAATTAATTCATGAAAATACTTTGAAAATACTTTGAAAAGAGTTTTAATTAAAGTATGGTACCGAAATTATATTCGGATATACGTATGGTATAATATTTTCGGTAGAAGTTGATAATAAAATAGATATGAACCGGGATGGGTTATTTCGCAGTTTTGGCATCATAGTATACCGATTATGTGCATTTATGTGAGTATATTGTTTTTTTGGATAGGTTTTGATATCGGGCAGTTTCCCGAGGAGCCGGCGTCGGACCGGTCATTGTCTCCGGAGTTGAGTAATCGGCCAAGGTGAGGATGGATTTCCTTCAATATGTGCCTGTATTACTCGGTTATTGTGTTTGATGATTATTGCATTGTTGGATGTTGCATTTGGTGTGGTTTGATTAGGGATGTTTATCCCATGGTATTGATTGTTGTCGGGATGTTTATCCCAGTATCTTGATTGGTTTTTTGGATATTTATTACTGTGTCTTTTGGGTATTAAGAGTAATGGAATAAATAATAAAATGTGAAAAGGATGTCGATCCTTGATTTTGGATAGAGATGTCTATCCCGGTATTTTGGTTAGGGATGTTGATCCTTGTGATTCGATTTTGATGATGATAATATAATAGTCACGTGGTAAGTAGTGGTACGACTTGATGGTTTAAGACTGTTTCGTGGTGGCCGTGACCTGGGTTACTTGTGATAAGCATGTCTATGCTTGGGATGTCTATCCCGTGATTATTTTTGGGATGTCTATCCCTGGGTTCGTATTTTTGGGATGTCGATCCCTGGGTTCTCTTGGATTTGGTTTGGCACCCTGAATATGTTGATAACCAGGTCTGACCCCTAGCTTATCCGTGACGGGGCCCGGAAAGATAAAATTGGAAAATTGGATTTTTGTTTTAGTCTTTTTGGTCTTGGACCGGTTTTGGGTCAAGTCTTTCGGTTTGGTGTATTTTGGTGGTTTTTACCTGTTTTTGACCTTGAGTACTTATAGTGTTGCATATTGATTGTCTATCCTTCGTCGGTGAGCACTTCGGACTCACCCCTCACCTGCGGGCTTTCATCCCGTAGGAAGAGTTATTTGTGGTACAGGTTTGATGCATTCCAGACAGGCTGCGGCATTATCCCTTGGACAGGACATGGATCCATAGTTTGCATCATGTGTCGCATACAATGTCTTGTGAGTTATTAAGTCTTCCGCTGTGCATTATTTTTGCTATTGTTGGGCCATTGGGCCGGTTTTGTTGTTATTGATGTTTTTATTTTGGGCTGTTGAGCCCGAGTTACTGTTGTATACACTGTATGCTGGGCTTGGTTTGGTTGGGTCGTCACAGTTCCGGCACGTATTTACTGTGTATGGTAAATACGGGTCGCGACGTTTCAATTGCCCACAATCACACATCAACATTGAAATCGACATCCATGCATAATAAACCTAGATAGTAATTGTGTGAACCCCGATTTCCTAGATTGCTTTCGATATTGATAGAACTTTGCTTTAGATTAAGTTTGCGATTTTATTTTTTTTATTTGTTAGTTTCGACATCACCCTACACCTTCTTTGATTTGATTTGCCTAGATAATCATAAGCTGTGAAATTGGATAGTAATTATTTCCCTTGTTCCGTGGATCGACCTTGATTAGACTACTACACTACATAGTACACCGTGCGCTTGTAGTTAACAATCATTGCGTTTACTCGTGAGTTATTTTTGTGTTGTGTTGTGAATTGATCAAGAATTATAAATTTGAAAAAGTCACGCGTAAATAAAATGCATCAAGCTTTTCTGGCACCATTACCGGGGAACAAATAGTTTTAATACTATTGAGATTGCAGCTAGATTACTTTATGTTTTATTTTTTGCATTAGTTTTCTTTTATTTCTTTTTATTTTCTTTAATCGATTTTTGTTTTCTTTTTTTTGTAGTGTTGCCGACTTTGGTTGATGCCCAAGACGAGACGCGGTGCTTCATCGAGTCCAATTCCTGAGAACAATCTGGAGATCGAGAGAACCTTACACAAGCAACTACACGCGAACAAGCGAAAGCAGAAGCAAGTCGTGGAGCCTGTGGAGTTTCTTCAAGACACTGAAATAGAAGAGGAAGCAGAGGTTGTAGCAGATAAATTCAAGACAGTCATCATGGCAGAAAAAGGAAACAAGACATTGCGTGACTACGCAACACCGAGTTTGGATATTGTGAAGTCGAGCATTGCAAGGCCAGCGATCAATGCCAACAATTTCGAACTGAAGACAACACTCATTCACATGGTGCAATAGGAACAATTTGGAGGCTTGGATAATGAGGACCCGAATCAACATCTACAGACCTTCACGGAGAATTGTGATTTGAAAAAGTCACGCGTAAATAAAACGCATCAGGTTCTCACACGTAATTCAAGATTCTTCCATGCCTTATGAGGCACATGAAATATGCATAGTTTTAGGCATGATTTTTAGATATATTTTCTCTCATTTATCATGACTATATGTCTTGCTTTGCATTATTTCATAATATTCCCTTAAATTCCATCCCTTACTGTATGATTAGTGATTCCAGGTGCATTTCGAAGGAATTTTAGAGATTTTACTAGAGATTTCGAAGAAACAGCCTCTGCCACAACCTGAGCCTGTTTCGAGACTGTTGTTCATTGCAGAATCAGTAAAAGGCCACGAATCCCTCTCCAATCACAAGTTATCCACTGGATTTCACTACCCTTGCCCTGATACTCGAAGCCTCCACACCACCACATCAATCGCAAGAGAAGCAGGAATCGATTGCTTGGAAGAATCAAGAAGGATTGCACACAGGCCCACCACAGGCTCACCCTGTGGAATCTGCAGATAACCAAAAAAGCAAAGAAAGAATATAAAACTCAGCCACTTGCAGTGCTTCGCCACTTGCAGAACTTTCAACCCTGCAATCATAACCTGAGCGTTTCAGAAGACTTTAGGCATGGGGAAGAGGCAATAATCATTTCACCCAAAGAACATTGCAAATAAAGAAATATTATCCTCCCCAAAAAGTTTTCAAAAACCGGCAGATCTGAAGGATTCAACCTATCAGCACACTTCCCATGGCGCCTTACCCCGAGGAACATGATGGGCAACTGAAAACCAACTTGCCCAACTCCATACCTTCCAATAAGTGTGAGAAGGGAGAAGAAGAGGATCCGCGCCTATAAATAGAAAGAAGAAGGAAGAAATTGAGATCGAATACACCATCGATCAAACACCCATATCTGCAGAAGTTTTGGAACAAAGGGTTCAAGGGGAAACACGATTCTGCAGCCCTTTTCTGGGCAGAAATCGTGTTGTCCCTAACCTCCAGATTTGTTCCAATCCTTATGCCAACCTTTATTCCCATTAATTTTGTAATTCAGATTATGAATTAAATAACCCCTCTTAGGTTGAAGGCTGAAGCATGTCTTTGTTCTTATTGCAATAAATTGCTCATCTTATGTTCTTAACTTTTTTTTTTGTTTTGGTTATTGCAAACTTGCTCCATGTCTGAGTCTTGATCAAACCCAAGCATGATTATAGGTAGCTAGGTGAAGGACCGAAAGGAGAAACCATAGTTGCTGGAAAAACAACAACCAACCCTTAGTTCTTAGTTTTGACAGAAGTTAGGAACTAATTGAGGAATTAACCCCAACACCAAGTCTTAATCCCCTTGGTTTCATCGATGCGAAAGCATTAGGACGAGTGAGAATCCTGGGAGGAACCTGTGAGTGAAAACAAATGGGTTTAGTATAGGTTGAGAGTGCCTGCAAGAACTAATCTTATAATCGATCTTGTGTTATCGACAGGCTCAACACAGGCTCAGCCTATTGCAGCACAGTCGAGAAGATAATGCCATTTTGATCTGAATCTTGATTGAATGTTGAGAAGCTTATTTTTAATCAAGTAGTAGCTTGGTGAAGGACCGAAAGGAGAAGCCAGGTGTACTAGACCAACAATAGTCGGCCTTCCCTCTCTAGCCGTTCAAAAGAAGATAGAGAGAGACTGTGGCACTTAGCACCAACACTAAACTTCACCCCTAAGTGGACGTCTATTCTAGTGACAGGGGGTAGTTGGAAGCTTGGAGAACTATCAATAGGATCGAAAGTGCACTAGGTTGGGAGCCCCTTTAAGACATCTTATTAAACATAGGGCGTCAAACAGGCCAGCTTATATGATGCTGTTGAGCAATTTAGAGCATAAAAGCAGGGCATGTGAACCCCAGATGCCTAAAACTTCACTAAATCTGATCTTTTCCTACATCAATTCTGTTCTTACTTTTTACTCTCTTGCCTAATTCACATTTCAAATACTATTCATCCAAAATCCACTTTTGTTCAATTGTTTCAAGCCTAATTCATCTAATTAAAGAGTAACAGGATCAAGTCAGTCCCTGTAGATACGACCTTGATAAAGTACTACAACTACCCTGTGCACTTGCAGGAACCATTTGTGACCGCATCAAGTTTTTGGCGCCGTTGCCGGGGACTGGCGCTTGATTCTTTTGCTTTTTAATTTTTAATTTATTAGGCTTTTTATATTTTAACCCTTTTCTTTTTCTAGTTTCAAGTTTTCAAGTGGTGCATGCCCCAAACTAAGAGCAAGCAGCCAGCTCTAATCTTCTACCAGGAAATTGAAAAGAAATCCCGCCGGATTCGCAAGAAGAACAAACAAAAGCAACAAAACATGGCAGACAGACCCAACGAAGGAGCGCACCAGGGCATTGAATAGGCTCAGTCTGTTCGGCCCTACACCCCCATGTCCCAGCTCCTACAACCACCAACCACCATAATCCACAACAGCATAACCATTCCAGATGTAGATGCCCCATATGAGATCCGAACAAACCTGCTCAGCATACTGGAGAGGCGCACTTTTGGAGGGACACGCTCTGAAGATCCAAACTCGCACTTGCAGAATTTTATGCGGGTGTGCAGCACAGTTAACATAGTAGGGATGACCAAGGAGCATCTGTACATGAGAGTGTTCCCATTCTCACACAGAGATGCAGCATTTGAATGGCTCAACAACCATGAAGCAGGCCACTTCACTGACTGGGACAGTCTAGTTAGAGCTTTCTTGAAAGAATACCTTCCATCAAGAAAAGCTGCAAGTTTCAGGCAGCAGCTTATCGGCTTTTCTCAACGCTATGATGAATCAATTCGAGATGCTTGGGAGTGCTTCAAGGGATTACTAAGGAGATGCCCAAACCACCGAATTGATGAGGCTGTGCAACTTGAACAGTTCTATTGCGGCCTATGCAATGAAGGTCAAAATACTTTGGACAAAATGGCCAATGGAGCATTCTTGGATAACGATTACAATGATGGAGTCGCTATTCTTGAAGCCCTATCCAAGAGGAAAACCCAAATTAAGGGTGTCAAGGCCTCTAGAACAATTGCTGCAGAACGAGTAACCAAGCTAGAGGCAGAAATAGAAGCACTTCGAAAGCAGTTAGGGGTCTCAAGTCAAAGCAGCTGTAGTCATAGGCTCAGCCTATGAAGGATGCAGAGGACCTCACGGTACATCTAGTTGCCCACTTTTTACCGAATGTGATTCTGAACAAGCCCACTATATCCAGCAAATGCAGAGTCAATATGGGAATACTTACAACCCAGCTTGGAGAGATCACCCAAATTTCTCCTGGAGATCACCGAACGAAGAAAGAAATCCTTCACAGCCCCAGTACTAAAGACAGAACCATGGTGGACAGCCTCAGTACCAGAGGCAGAATCAAGGAGGACAGCAAGGCAACAACTCTGACATGATGAGCATGCTGCAATCCATCCTGGAAAACCAGAATAAAATGAGTGAGGAGATCAATCAAATCAAATCCCACAACAGAATCCTTGAAAATCAAATAGCACAACAGGCCACACTATCAACTAGCCAACAAGGAGCTCTTCTAGGAAAACTAATAGAGAATCCAAGGATTGAACATTGCAACGCTATGATTCTTCGCAGTGGGAGAGAATAAAGAGAAAAAGTTCCAAAACTGCCAGAAGCTGTGGAGAAGATCAAGAAACCAGCATCAACATCCAGCTTGGGACAGATAGTACAGACACAAGCTGAGCCTGTTAGCACAAAAAGAGCTGAAAAATAGCCTCAGACTGTTCAACCCTATCAACCTCCTCTCCCATACCTAGAAGTATACCACAAATCCAAGCTGGAGAAGTAATTCCGTAAGTTCAAGGAAATGCTGAGTAAGCTATATGTCAGTCTGCCCTTCAGTGATGTGGTTACACAAATTCCTTCATATGCTAAATTCCTCAAGGACAATCTGACAATTAAGAGAACCATTGATGATATTGAGACTGTAGCTATGATAGCCTAGGGGAGTGCTCTCATTCCACACTAACCACCCAAAAAATGTTCAGACCCAAGAAGTTTCACAATACCTTGTAACATTAGGGACAAGAAAATTGAAGGAGCCCTATGTGATCTAGGAGCCAGTGTCAGCCTGTTACCATTTATCATCACTCAAAGCATAGACCTTGGAAATATCAAGACCACAAGGAAGAAAATCCAACTTGCTGACCGCTCACTTGTGTGTCTTGTGGGAGTAATAGAGGATGTTTCCGAAAAGGTCGGTGATTTTTATATCCCTGTTGATTTTGTGGTCATAGATATGGCATTGGATGTCCACACACCTATCATTTTAGGGCGACCTTTTCTTGCCACGGCTAGGGCATTGATTGATGTTGAGGAAGGAAGGGTGATACTGAGAGTTGGAAAAAATACGATGAATTTCAATATGCTCCAGGCCCTTAAGTCAGATTTGAACTTCAGCACCTGCTGCCAGGTTGACACTATTGACGACAAAAATAAGCCAAGACAGGCTCAGCCTATCCACCAACCTGTTCAGCAGCAGCTGCCTATCAGTCAAACTAGAGCTGATGATTTTGCACCAAAAATTGAGAAAAAACCTCTCCCTCCAGAATTGAATGAAGTGCATTTGGATATGAATGGGAACATCATAGTTTACAAGGAGAGAACCATAAAAAGGCACAATTGTCAAAACATCAAGCGCGCTTTCAAGAAGGAAGACCAAGTCCTTTTCCGGGGTACAAGACGATCCAAGTGGTCTGGTCTATTTACCACTCTTCATTGTTTCCCTCATGGAGAAATGGAGAATGATGGTGACGGGGTCAGCCCCTTCATAGCCCATCGAAAGAGGTTGAAAATTTATCACCCTATCATGGGCATTTTTAGGGAGATTCAACCTCGCCAAAACCCTCATACCTCTTAAACAAGGAAGGTGTCCAGCTAAAAGACGTAAAAGAAGCACACACTTGGGGAAAAACCAAGTGTGGTAATTTTTCAGCTTTCTTTTATTCCTCTATTTTTTTCGGATTATTTTTTCTTTTCTTTGTGTGTTTCTTTTGTTTTTAATAATCAAGTGTTGCAATCGATGGAGGGGGGAATCATCAAGTCAGAAATTTGTCAGGGAAGTTCTTCTGCATTCTTTTGATAGTTAACCTCAATTATTTTGCAAAAAGGGTATTCTGATGCTTACACAGGCTCACCACAGGCTAAGCCTGTGTTGAACTTCTGCCTTATTCTAACACCTCACTCCCTCCCCATTACTACAGCACCTTAGAGTCTAGTTTAGGATAACTAACCCCACACCATATAGCTTGACTTTCAGTTTGGGGTATTTTGTGTTTATCCATCTTAGACTAGTATTTTGGATTTCAGTTGTGTGTTTACTTTGCGTTTGTTTGTTGTAGTATTTCACCGTGTTTTGTTTAGTTTTTGCAGTGAGGACACTGTAGATTTTCAGTTTGGGGTATTTACTGTGCAATTTTGCCATTTTATACCTTGTGTATTTTCTGATGTTCAATGCAATCTCAAATTTCTTCTATTTTCAGTATTTTTGTCCCAGTGTGAGCCTGTCCTTAAATTTATGCACCTTCTCTTTTTCCATTTAACTCTGCTTAGATTCTAATATCATGACTTGTCTTATTTTCTCAAAATGAGAAGAACAAGAATAATCAAGCAACTGCATTCCATGAATTCTGTCAGATGAGATGTATCCTGTTAAAAAAATTTTCTAAACGAAACAGGCTCAGCCTGTCTATCTTAGAACAGGCCCTTACCTCTGTCAAGGCAAAATTTAAAGCAGAATCTTTAAGCAAGGAAAGGATCTAGGCCATCTTTGGCATACCTACAGACCACACAAATCCACACCTCACTCATCAGACCCTTGCAAATCCATTTGAGCCGATTGAGATGGCCCCAAGTCATTCATTTATCCTGCTCATCCTACCTTAACCATTTGCAGCCAGAGCAGGGGCCATCAGTGTCTAAGGGCATAAATTCCTTCAAACAGCCTCACCCTATCCTTGAGCCTGTGAGCAAGATTCGATCAAAATTAGAAATGAGATTGCCCATACTCAACCAAGCACAAAAAATTTTGAATACCACCAGATGCATGTACTCCCTCCTCCCTTGCAAAAGGAAAAAAGAAAATGAAAAATATGGGAAGAAAAAAAATAAAATAAAGAAAGGGAGGAAGGACAAGGGCAACTTCTGAAGAATCATACTCCACCCAAGAACACAAATCCAATCCATCTGTTGGAGTCAGTGACTACACCAAAAAGTGGCTAAAGCATTGGGGTACAATTTCTGAATAGCATGAGACCTCAGAAAACATGAAGTCAACAGTCTCTATACAGTCTCAGGCTGTTCATAAATAGAACTAAGAGAAATCGAGTTCACAGGCCATTGACCCTTGCGCAATCAGTCCACCTTCCTTTGACAACCCTCACCTAACCCCAATACAACACAGTCAACTCCTAGTGATCCTAGCTTGATGACTTATGCACATTTATAGAGACAAGAGGTAATGGGCATGCATATGAGGTGATGCTTTCAATTTTCAGACTTTAGCAGAATTCTCTCAAATAGCAGAAGAATGGGGGCTAATTGCGAAATTATTCCTGTGATTTTAATGACAAAAATTACTGACAAGGAAGTTGATACAGTTTTGAAGGAAAATAAGAGAATGCCTGAATTGAGACTTCACAAGGAAGAAACCTAGTGAAAATTTGATGCATTGGAATTGCCCTTATATCCTTTAAAAATCATATTTTCTTTTCTTTTCTGTTTGCTTGAGGACAAGCAAAATCTTCAGTTTGGGGTACCTTAGCTTGTGGTAGAGGAAGAAGAAACACTATATCCTCTGTATCTTGCGATGGTATGTCAGTTTCTGATCCTATATCAAAAAAAGCAATCAGTTTCTTATTTTTTTGATTTGTATAGGGAAAGAGGGAGATGTAGACTAGGGATGGGTGGTCTAAAATTCCCAAAGCTATCATGAGAAGAAGCAGAATCCTTGGAGAACCCTATAACATTGGAGGAGATAACGAGAGCAATCTGGCAATGTGACAGCTTCAAGGCTCTCGGGCCTAATGGGTTTAATATGGGGTTCTACAGACTAAAACTTAATAATTCAAGGCAAATAATTACCTTCAGACCGAAAATCCCCAAAAAAATTTTGAGGGTAAAATTGGAAATAAAATTCCAAAAATTTCATAAATTAATTATGAAAAAATTTGGAACACTATAATTCTCAGTCCAAAACAACGTCGATTCCAAGAAAAGGCTTGATTATGGAATAAACACAAATAAAATTTAATAATTCAAGGTAAATAATTACCTTCAAACCGAAAATTTCCAAAAATTTCTCAAGGGTAAATTTTGAAATAAAATTCCAAAAATTTTATAAATTAATTATGAAAAAATTCGGGGTGTTACAAGTGTCCACTGTTATAAAGTGTACAGTGATGAAAGATTTTTTATTCATGTGAGGAAAATCTACCAGTGAAGTTGCAATTATGTGGGAGTGAGCTAAGTAATTTATAATTACTAAAGTATTTGCAGAATTAGAGTATATTACTCTAAAGAAAGCTGACTGCAGGCTGAGCAATTGGAAAAGTTCTTCGTTGATATCTGTTGAGTTGTGTCTACAGTGGGAGAAATAGACACATATGAAAACATGATGAGACAGCTGTCGTTATAAGAAAAATGGAATGATTTCCATTAATTGTGGGGGTCAGAAATAGATTTGGCCAATCCTCTGCCAAAACCTCTATAAGTGAATGTTGTATAAAACCCTGCGATGAAACACTAAGGAGATGGGACTTTACCACTTGGAAATTAACGATGATGGGAACCCAACCTGCATGATCAGAGATCCCGTGAAACAGGTTCACATGAGTAATAATAAGTCACTCATTAGTTCTGCTAGTAATGAGTGACTTATTTTATTGTCCCTAGTACATTTTATTGTCCCTTCTTATGGTGTAACACAAGTACTAGACTGTATTTAATGGGAGGTTGAGTTAAAACTAAAAGCTTTTCACTCTTAATGTTTTCATATCCCTTTCGGAGTGGTGTATGAAGTGCAGCATACACTTGATGAAAAACACTTATATGAGTGTGAAACGGGGCCGTTCTTATGAGATCATGGCAAAATCTCTAAAGCACTCATGAATACTAGGATATGCGCATGTCTGATACGGCTACATGGGGAGAGTACCCATATAGGTATATCGACTGGAAACTCATACCGTGCCGATCCCCACCTGGATGGGTAGGCAGAGCTTGTGTACAACGTCACGTACCTATACAAAGAAGATTGTTAACTAGGTTCATCGTCTGATGCTTTGAGCTAGTAGAAAACCAAAATTCTCAACCATGACTACTACTCCACCACCAAACACTATAACCTCTTCTATTACTATACCAGACTCTGCGCGAACTTCCCTTACTAATAAAATAGACCACCTAGTAGAAATTATCCATATTCCAGAAGAAGCTAGAGTTGAGGACTCTCTCCTCCCTCTGGTTAATCCATACACAATATTCAAAAAAGGGTCACTTTCACGATCCATTAGAACCTTGATTTCCACCAGAAGACCAGCAATCAAAGAATATGTTCAGTCATCAAGACTTTCTCAGTGCACGTTGAGTTCTTCAACTGCTGAGCAATATGTTACTCTTGAGATTCCTCAAGAGTTCATATCCCAGTGGAAAGTCAAAAAAGGGTCACTTTCACGATCCATTAGAACCTTGATTTCCACCAGAAGACCAGCAATCAAAGAATATGTTCAGTCATCAAGACTTTCTCAGTGCACGTTGAGTTCTTCAACTGCTGAGCAATATGTTACTCTTGAGATTCCTCAAGAGTTCATATCCCAGTGGAAAGCAAAACATTATTCTCATCTTCATCTTGGTGCTATACGGCTAGTTCTTTCATACCATGGAAGAAAAGGCCTACCGGTCACTGCTCGTCTATCTTTGCTTGATTCCAGATATGTCAAATATGAGGATGCTGTCATTGGCACTATTTTGACAACGCTGAATGCAGGAAGTGTGGTTCTTACCTTCTTCCCCAACTTTAATATTTCTCTGGATGATCCGCATCTGAGCACAGCCTTAAAGATTCAGGTTCAGATCATTGGAGCTGAACAAGTTGCAAATACCATCACTGCAACTTTACATCATCAGATGGTGTATAGACTCCAAGACCATGCTGTCAACCTACCTTCTCAAGGAGTTTCTTCTGATCCAGTCTTCATCTATGCTGACATGGGTTCTACACCCACTATTGTTCAGCCACCCAGACAAATTTCCAAGGATCAATTGGCCAAGCTAATCCCTTTGGATTGGGTAACTAATTATGAAAATCTTCGTCAGCACACTCAACCGGTCCAAACTACGGATTCTACCTTCATACGACAATCAGATGGAACTGTCAGAACCATTTTTTCCAAACCCGGAACCTCTTCTTCTACTGAGGTTTTTCATTGCAGTATGATCCGACCTAGTACTGAAAAGACGGAAAAGAAGATCCCAGTTTCCTACTTTCAGCCTGATGGATCTGCTGTCTATGTTTCTCACATCAATGGTCACTTCATATGGGGCGCTGATTCTACTCAATGTGAAGCGGATTGTGATTGTGAAGATCACTTTTATGACTCTGATGAAGATTATGTCATCCCATCTAGAAGGAAGTCCAGGACTCATTACTCTCGATGCAAGCCACATCAAAAGCCTCCTCGTCCTCCTCCAGGAGCATCTCATCCATGGATACTTCCAAAGGCCATTGCAGAAGCTCCCCCTCTTGATTTCTATTCAAGAGCATTAGAGATTCTTGAAGAAGAAGGACTTTTACCTCCTTCTTGTTCTTCTGAAGTTAATCTTCCAGACATAACGCCATCTCCGCAACCAGTTCCATGTATGATGTTCAAGTCAGCTGATTTTTCACCTCTAGAGCCTCGAGTTGATACATCCACCAAGAGGTCATATACGCCTCAACAGGTGAGGCCGGATGGTCAGCTTGCTCCACTCACCCAAGCAGAACAAGTCTTGAATTGGCAATCCCAAAACATGACGGCCTAGAATCACCTTCTCCAAAATCTGGATTCTAAGGTAGACCAGGTCCTTTCACAGCAAGGACTAACAACTCAGAGATGTGATTCCCTTGCAGGCCAAATGAAAAAGATGGAGCACGATCTTACTCAGAAACTCAACATAGTTCAACAAGAATTATGTAACACAATCAGAGAGAAGCAAAGTCTTTATGACTCTTTGGTCAAGCAAAAAGAAGCAAAGGTCTCTCGTCTTGTGCAAGAACTTCATGATGCCAGGAAAGTTTTGGCAAGCACAAAGCCTTTAGCCCCTCAGGCAATGTTTCCAGTTCCTTTTAAACCTCTTCCCTCCAGAACAACTCCAGAAGAAAGTCCTTTTAAATCATTGTCCCAAATGTTTCCACAAGAAACCACACCTCCCCGTCGATCATATCGGCGTAGTCCTAGTCCTCCACCAGATCGACATCATCGTCGAGAAGGGAAAGAACCAACAAGAGATCATTCTCCCTCTTTGATGATCAAAAGACCTTTTTATACCCCATCTCTCCCTGATGATACATCACAGGATAGTTCTTCAGAAACATTTTCTAAAACCTTAGATTTTGATTCAGCTTATACTGATATCTCCAACATCCTGATGCACCAACCCAGACCCTCATACACTACAGAGTTTCCCCCTGAAACTGAAGGAATGGATAGCACACCTACTCCACCTCCACAGGCTACATCATCATCACAACCCAAAAATCAGCCAAATCAACCACCTCAACCTCCTCCATTTATTCCTCCGACCAAAAAGCCTGATGGTTTTTCCACAGGAAATGGACCATGGTTGTCCCTTGATGATGTTCCCCAGCATCGCTGGAGAGAAAGATTACAAGAGTTTCAAGCCTGGATGGACAAAGAAGAATTACAAGAAAATCCACCATACTGGATCCATAAAGAATTCATTGCTCGTTCCACCGGCACTCTCAAGGAATGGTTTCAAAAGACCACCCCAACAATTCTATAGCAATTGTGATAGGTTCCAACAACTTCTCAATTCCTGAATATATTGCATGATGAATTTATTGGTTCTCCTCCGGATGAAGCTAGACACAGATTGACTGAATTTCATCAAAGAAATTGTTGTTCTTTACAACTTTTTGACCTCCAACGACATCACTCTGTCATGAGTAAGCTCTATTACACATTGGGAGCTACGGATGCTCATCGAGAAGTCTACCTAGCCTCTTTCCCAGAAAGTTTGCAAGGCAATGTTCTTAGTGCAATGGAATCCAGCAATCGGAGTATGTCTAACACATCTCTTGGAAAGCTACACCAAATGATCCTCGCAGCTCGACAGACACTTTGTGATACACAAAAAATGTTCATAGATCTTTCTAAACGATCTCAGGATCTCAAAAGTGTGTGCAACAACTCTTATCTGAAGATCAAATGCAAAGACAAGAATTGTTCTTGTTCCCGGAAGTCCAACCATATTGATCGCTATCAGAAGCCTTCTCCAAAAAGGTCCAAAAAGAAGTTCAGATCCCGTTTTCCCAAATTCAAGTACTTCAGGAAGAAAGGGAAACGCGGCAACAAAGGAGATAGGTGCTTTATTTGCAAGAAGAAGGGCCATTTTGCAAAAAATTGCCCAAATCAGCCAGCTAAATCAGCAAAATTGGTCCAGCAAATCCAACAAAGCACTCATGTTGTTCTTGAGAATGCAGATGTTGAATCATTATTTTCAGAAACTGAAGAGCCTGAAGAAGACACTGTCTTTGTTCTTAAACATGAGTCTGATACGTCTTCATCGGCCACCTCTGAAGATGAAGAATACGATGATCAATATTTACCAGTGTTTCAAGCTCAAAAGGAAGCACAGAAGTCCATTTTGTCCAAAACAAAGTCACCATCCGTCAAGATACAGATTCTCCCATCCAAGTATGATAAGCCAATTCCTCTTATTGGTTTTGTTTATACTGGTGCTCACAAAAGTTTTCTCAATCCAAAGATACTACCTCCAGAAGCATGGGAGCCGCACAAGGAGTATTTTCAAGCTGCAAATGGAGAATTATTCCAAACCAAGATGATCACCAAAAATCGTATTGGAATACAATTCTTCCTTGGATGTGTTATCTGGACTAAAGTTCTTGGTACAAGTCTTCCAGATCGAGACCTACTTATAGGTTTTGATATCATTCAACAAGCAGAGAAACTTCAAATTCTCTCACAAGGATTAAAATTCAAAAGGTTTTTTGCTCCTTACACCAATGTCAAGAAGATTTTTGCCCTTACAGAATGTCCAGTACAGTATGAGGAAATCAAGACAAAGTTATTACAGTCTTGTGCTGACAGTCATGCTCAGTTCACCAATCCATCTCCTCTCTGGAAGAATGAAGACTTTTTCATCACATTGCCTTTTAAGCTCAATGAAGATATCAATCCTACTAAGGCATCTCACCCAGGCATGACGCCCACAGACTTACTTCTAGCCAGAGAAGAATGCTCACAACTGTTACAACAGGGTCTCATTGAACCCACCAAATCCGAATGGGCATGCCAGGCGTTCTATGTAGAAAAACGAACTGAGAAGCTTCGAAGAAAGAAGAGGTTGGTAATTGATTACAAGCCTCTTAATCATTTTTTAAGAGATGATAAGTTTCCTCTTCCAAAGATCAATTCCATGTTCCTTCATCTCAAGGATGCACGCATCTTTTCAAAGTTTGATTTAAAAGCCGGATTTTGGCAACTTGGCATTAATCCCAAGGATCGCCATAAAACTACTTTCTGCATACCAGATGCTCAGTACCAATGGAAGGTTATGCCTTTTGGGTTAAAGGTAGCCCCTTCTCTATTTCAGAAAGCAATGGTCCGCATCTTCCAACCCATTCTTCACCACACCTTAATTTACATTGATGATATCCTCCTTTTCTCATCCACGGAGGCAGAACACCTATAGCTTTTGCAACAATTTTATGACATAGTCCATTCTTATGGAATTATGTTATCTGAGAAGAAAAGCCACATTGGTGTTACAGAAGTTGATTTTTTGGGAATGCATTTCAAGAACGGTTCTTATCAGCCTGGACCCCACATTGCTCAGGAGTTATTGAATTTTCCAGATGAGAATCTCACGCCAAAGCAAATTCAACAATTCTTGGGAATTGTCAATTGCATCCGTGACTTCATCCCAAAGGTTTCACACCATACCAGCCACTTGTCCAAATTATTAAAGAAGAAAGCCCCACCTTGGGGACCAGATCAGACTAACGCTGTCAAGGTCCTAAAGCAGATCACTCAGGATCCACCTCCACTCAGAATTCCCACCACTGGCACAAGAATCCTCCAGACAGACGCAAGCGATGAGTACTGGGGAGCAGTACTAATTGAAGAGACAGAAGATAAAAAGAGACATTATTGTGGCCATGCCAGCGGCAAATTTTCAGATGCAGAGCTCCATTATCACACCACTCATAAAGAACTTTTGGCAGTCAAATATGGAATCAAAAAGTTTGAATTCCATCTTGTCAACCATCATTTTATCGTGGAAATGGACAACTCATCTTTTCCAAAGCTGCTAGATTTCAAGAACAAAAGAGTTCCAGACAAGCATGAAGACGCAACCTTTGTCACCAAACTATTCATACTAAAGGTCCAGTTCGTATATTTTCCTCTATGGTTAGAGTAAGGACTGTACAATAGGGCTGGTAGGTTCTGACAGGTAAACCAAACTAAATTCAATCTCATTCCTGTTATCTTCATGGCTTCCTCCTCCTCTGAACCATATTGGCAACTTCCAGCTCAGCCAGCAGCATGGACCGACATGGCAACCAATGATCCTAATTTCCCTGAAACCCTTCATCCCAAATCAGACCTTTTCTCAATTCGAGAATTTGCACGAAATTCCCTTTTCCATTATCTCACTATCTTTCTTCAAGAACAAGGTGTTAGTCTTTCCCAGACAATTCAGTCCCAATATTTTCCTGACCACCCTTTCAGAAGGATTAGTCTTATCCACTGCTATGATTTCTCTGAAGATGAACTCTGGTACAACTGGTGCCTGTTCACTCTTTACTATGGCATATTTAGGATCAAGGCTCTCGACATGTTTGAATTTCTCATGGATGCAGAAAACAATTCCTCCAATCAGTGGACTTTTCTCCAGTGGATGACCCCACTGAGTCAGTGGCGCACTTGGATTAAAACAGCTCTTGATATGCATCCACCTCACCAACGACCACTGCTTTACATGACATTTTCTGCACACCGGCCCTATCGTGGAACACCTCCACGTCCTCTTCCCGTTGTCAGACTATGGGAATCTTATCTGGCATCACCACCACCAAGGTCCCTTGTAGAATACTATCGAGTACCACCAGCTCATCCAAGTATATCCCCATCAAAAAGCTTCCTTCGAAGGGCTTGGAATAGTTTGTGTCTTCTCAATGGTTTCAATTATGAGGCTGCAAGTCAAGTTTCCTCCACTACAATGGTACCGCTGTCTCCCACTCCACCTCCGGTCCCACAGACATTATTTCAAGACTCACAGAATCCATATTCCCAGGCAACCTGTCAAGTGGATGCCACATGGGATTCTGAGGAAACTGAAGCAAATTATTGGCGTAACCGAGATGCCCGTGATGCCCGAGTTGCACGTGCCTCAGCAGATGATAGTGACGATTCAATGGTGGACCCAGAAGAAGCCAATCTCAGTCCAAGTCACGAGTCCATTAATAAGTAATGGCACTCTCTTGTTACTATCCGAGTCTGTATGATAAATAAAGTGGGAATCTGATGTCCCCCACTACTTTGTTTTATGTCGTGTCAGTCTGTGGTCATGATACCACTTAGTCTTGTCCTTCTACTTTAATAATTAAGTCAGTGATGTAAGTAATGATGTAAGTTGGAAGAGACCCCCAACTATAAATATAGGGGTTTTCAAGTTGTATGAATCAGAGGACATGTTCTGATTCAATCCTTATCTTGTATAATAAACTATGACTTTCTAAAACACTCCCTTGGTTTTCGAACACTCTTAGCTTAGGATTATGAAACTGATTAATGATCTTCTTGATCCTGCAAGAACGATCCTTTAGATTAACTGGGTTACAAAAGGGGCTTGAGATTTGATTGCCATCTGTGTGGTAGCGGAGCCATACGGCTACATGGGGAGAGTACCCATATAGGTATATCGGCTGGAAACTCATACCTTGCCGATCCCCACCTGGTTGGGTAGGCAGAGCTTGTGTACAACGCCACATACCTATACAAAGAAGATTGTTAACTAGGTTCATCGTCTGATGCTTTGAGCTAGTAGAAAACCAAAATTCTCAACCATGACTACTACTCCACCACCAAACACTATAACCTCTTCTATTACTATACCAGACTCTGCGCGAACTTCCCTTACTAATAAAATAGACCACCTAGTAGAAATTACCCTATTCCAGAAGAAGCTAGAGTTGAGGACTCTCTCCACCCTCTGGTTAATCCATACACAATATTCAAAAAAGGGTCACTTTCACGATCCATTAGAACCTTGATTTCCACCAGAAGACCAGCAATCAAAGAATATGTTCAGTCATCAAGACTTTCTCAGTGCACGTTGAGTTCTTCAACTGCTGAGCAATATGTTACTCTTGAGATTCCTCAAGAGTTCATATCCCAGTGGAAAGCAAAACATTATTCTCATCTTCATCTTGGTTCTATACGGCTAGTTCTTTCATACCATGGAAGAAAAGGCCTACCGGTCACTGCTCGACTATCTTTGCTTGATTCCAGATATGTCAAATATGAGGATGCTGTCATTGGCACTATTTTGACAACGCTGAATGCAGGAAGTTTAGTTCTTACCTTCTTCCCCAACTTTAATATTTCTCTGGATGATCCGCATCTGAGCATAGCCTTAAAGATTCAGGTTCAGATCATTGGAGCTGAACAAGTTGCAAATGCCATCACTGCAACTTTACATCATCAGATGGTGTATAGACTCCAAGACCATGCTGTCAACCTACCTTCTCAAGGAGTTTCTTCTGATCCAGTCTTCATCTATGCTGACATGGGTTCTACACCCACTATTGTTCAGCCACCCAGACAAATTTCCAAGGATCAATTGGCCAAGCTAATCCCTTTGGATTGGGTAACTAATTATGAAAATCTTCGTCAGCACACTCAACCGGTCCAAACTACGGATTCTACCTTCATACGACAATCAGATGGAACTGTCAGAACCATTTTTTCCAAACCCGGAACCTCTTCTTCTACTGAGGTTTTTCATTGCAGTATGATCCGACCTAGTACTGAAAAGACGGAAAAGAAGATCCCAGTTTCCTACTTTCAGCCTGATGGATCTGCTGTCTATGTTTCTCACATCAATGGTCACTTCATATGGGGCGCTGATTCTACTCAATGTGAAGCGGATTGTGATTGTGAAGATCACTTTTATGACTCTGATGAAGATTATGTCATCCCATCTAGAAGGAAGTCCAGGACTCATTACTCTCGATGCAAGCCACATCAAAAGTCTCCTCGTCCTCCTCCAGGAGCATCTCGTCCATGGATACTTCCAAAGGCCATTGCAGAAGCACCCCCTCTTGATTTTTATTCAAGAGCATTAGAGATTCTTGAAGAAGAAGGACTTTTACCTCTTTCTTGTTCTTCTGAAGTTAATCTTCCAGACATAACGCCATCTCCGCAACCAGTTCCATACATGATGTTCAAGTCAGCTGATTTCCCACCTCTACAGCCTCGAGTTGATACATCCACCAAGAGGTCATATACGCCTCAACAGGTGAGGCCGGATGGTCAGCTTGCTCCACTCACCCAAGCAGAACAAGTCTTGAATTGGCAATCCCAAAACATGACGGCCTAGAATCACCTTCTCCAAAATCTGGATTCTAAGGTAGACCAGGTCCTTTCACAGCAAGGACTAAAAACTCAGAGATGTGATTCCCTTGCAGGCCAAATGAAAAAGATGGAGCACGATCTTACTCAGAAACTCAACATAGTTCAACAAGAATTATGTAACACAATCAGAGAGAAGCAAAGTCTTTATGACCCTTTGGTCAAGCAAAAAGAAGCAGAGGTCTCTCGTCTTGTGCAAGAACTTCATGATGCCAGGAAAGTTTTGGCAAGCACAAAGCCTTTAGCCCCTCAGGCAATGTTTCCAGTTCCTTTTAAACCTCTTCCCTCCAGAACAACTCCAGAAGAAAGTCCTTTTAAATCATTGTCTCAAATGTTTCCACAAGAAACCACACCTCCCCGTCGATCATATCGGCGTAGTCCTAGCCCTCCACCAGATCGACATCATCGTCGAGAAGGGAAAGAACCAACAAGAGATCATTCTCCCTCTTTGATGATCAAAAGACCTTTTTATACCCCATCTCTCCCTGATGATACATCACAGGATAGTTCTTCAGAAACATTTTCTGAAACCTCAGATTTTGATTCAGCTTATGCTGATATCTCCAACATCCTGATGCACCAATCCAGACCCTCATACACTACAGAGTTTCCCCCTGAAACTGAAGGAATGGATAGCACACCTACTCCACCTCCACAGGCTACATCATCATCACAACCCAAAAATCAGCCAAATCAACCACCTCAACCTCCTCCATTTATTCCTCCGACCAAAAAGCCTGATGGTTTTTCCACAGGAAATGGACCATGGTTGTCCCTTGATGATGTTCCCCAGCATCGCTGAAGAGAAAGATTACAAGAGTTTCAAGCCTGGATGGACAAAGAAGAATTACAAGAAAATCCACCATACTGGATCCATAAAGAATTCATTGCTCGTTCCACCGGCACTCTCAAGGAATGGTTTCAAAAGTCCACCCCAACAATTCTATAGCAATTGTGATAGGTTCCAACAACTTCTCAATTCTTGAATATATTGCATGATGAATTTATTGGTTCTCCTCCGGATGAAGCTAGACACAGATTGACTGAATTTCATCAAAGAAAGTGTTGTTCTTTACAACTTTCTGACCTCCAACGACATCACTCTGTCATGAGTAAGCTCTATTACACATTGGGAGCTACGGATGCTCATCGAGAAGTCTACCTAGCCTCTTTCCCAGAAAGTTTGCAAGGCAATGTTCTTAGTGCAATGGAATCCAGCAATCGGAGTATGTCTAACACATCTCTTGGAAAGCTATACCAAATGATCCTCGCAGCTCGACAGACACTTTGTGATACACAAAAAATGTTCAGAGATCTTTCTAAACGATCTCAGGATCTCAAAAGTGTGTGCAACAACTCTTATCTGAAGATCAAATGCAAAGACAAGAATTGTTCTTATTCCCGGAAGTCCAACCATATTGATCGCTATCAGAAGCCTTCTCTAAAAAGGTCCAAAAAGAAGTTCAGATCCCGTTTTTCCAAATTCAAGTACTTCAGGAAGAAAGGGAAACGCGGCAACAAAGGAGATAGGTGCTTTATTTGCAAGAAGAAGGGCCATTTTGCAAAAAATTGCCCAAATCAGCCAGCTAAATCAGCAAAATTGGTCCAGCAAATCCAACAAAGCACTCATGTTGTTCTTGAGAATGCAGATGTTGAATCATTATTTTCAGAAACTGAAGAGCCTGAAGAAGACACTGTCTTTGTTCTTGAACAAGAGTCTGATACGTCTTCATCGGCCACCTCTGAAGATGAAGAATACGATGATCAATATTTACCAGTGTTTCAAGCTCAAAAGGAAGCACAGAAGTCCATTTTGTCCAAAACAAAGTCACCATCCGTCAAGATACAGATTCTCCCATCCAAGTATGATAAGCCAATTCCTCTTATTGGTTTTGTTGATACTGGTGCTCACAAAAGTTTTCTCAATCCAAAGATACTACCTCCAGAAGCATGGGAGCTGCACAATGAGTATTTTCAAGCTGCAAATGGAGAATTATTCCAAACCAAGATGATCAACAAACATCGTATTGGAATACAATTCTTCCCTGGATGTGTTATCTGGACTAAAGTTCTTGGTACAAGTCTTCCAGATCGAGACCTACTTATAGGTTTTGATATCATTCAACAAGCAGAGAAACTTCAAATTCTCTCACAAGGATTAAAATTCAAAAGGTTCTTTGCTCCTTACACCAATGTCAAGAAGATTTTTGCCCTTACAGAATGTCCAGTACAGTATGAGGAAATCAAGACAAAGTTATTACAGTCCTGTGCTGACAGTCATGCTCAGTTCACCCATCCATCTCCTCTCTGGAAGAATGAAGACTTTTTCATCTCATTGCCTTTTAAGCTCAATGAAGATATCAATCCTACTAAGACATCTCACCCAGGCATGACGCCCACAGACTTACTTCTAGCCAGAGAAGAATGCTCACAACTGTTACAACAGGGTCTCATTGAACCCACCAAATCCGAATGGGCATGCCAGGCGTTCTATGTAGAAAAACGAACTGAGAAGCTTCGAGGAAAGAAGAGGTTGGTAATTGATTACATGCCTCTTAATCATTTTTTAAGAGATGATAAGTTTCCACTTCCAAAGATCAATTCCATGTTCCTTCATCTCAAGGATGCACGCATCTTTTCAAAGTTTGATTTAAAAGCTGGATTTTGGCAACTTGGCATTAATCCCAAGGATCGCCATAAAACTGCTTTCTGCATACCAGATGCTCAGTACCAATGGAAGGTTATGCCTTTTGGGTTAAAGGTAGCCCCTTCTCTGTTTCAGAAAGCAATAGTCCGCATCTTCCAACCCATTCTTCACCACACCTTAATTTACATTGATGATATCCTCCTTTTCTCATCCACGGAGGCAGAAAACCTACAGCTTTTGCAACAATTTTATGACATAGTCCATTCTTATGGAATTATGTTATCTGAGAAGAAAAGCCACATTGGTGTTACAGAAGTTGATTTTTTGGGAATGCATTTCAATAACAGTTCTTATCAGCCTGGACCCCACATTGCTCAATAGTTATTGAATTTTCCAGATGAGAATCTCACGCCAAAGCAAATTCAACAATTCTTGGGAATTGTCAATTACATCCGTGACTTCATCCCAAAGGTTTCACACCATACCAGCCACTTGTCCAAATTATTAAAGAAGAAAGCCCCACCTTGGGGACCAGATCAGACTAACGCTGTCAAGGTCCTAAAGCAGATCACTCAGGATCCACCTCCACTCAGAATTCCCACCACTGGCACAAGAATCCTCCAGACAGACGCAAGCGATGAGTACTGGGGAGCAGTACTAATTGAAGAGACAGAAGATAAAAAGAGACATTATTGTGGCCACGCCAGCGGCAAATTTTCAGATGCAGAGCTCCATTATCACACCACTCATAAAGAACTTTTGGCAGTCAAATATGGAATCAAAAAGTTTGAATTCCATCTTGTCAACCATCATTACATCAAAAGCCTCCTCGTCCCTTGTGTGGTAGCGGAGCCATACGGCTACATGGGGAGAGTACCCATATAGGTATATCGGCTGGAAACTCATACCTTGTCGATCCCCTTCTGGTTGGGTAGGCAGAGCTTGTGTACAACGCCACGTACCTATACAAAGAAGATTGTTAACTAGGTTCATCGTCTGATGCTTTGAGCTAGTAGAAAACCAAAATTCTCAACCATGACTACTACTCCACCACCAAACACTATAACCTCTTCTATTACTATACCAGACTCTGCGCGAACTTCCCTTACTAATAAAATAGACCACCTAGTAGAAATTACCCATATTCCAGAAGAAGCTAGAGTTGAGGACTCTCTTCTCCCTCTGGTTAATCCATACACAATATTCAAAAAAGGGTCACTTTCACGATCCATTAGAACCTTGATTTCCACCAGAAGACCAGCAATCAAAGAATATGTTCAGTCATCAAGACTTTCTCAGTGCACGTTGAGTTCTTCAACTGCTGAGCAATATGTTACTCTTGAGATTCCTCAAGAGTTCATATCCCAGTGGAAAGNCTGGTTAATCCATACACAATATTCAAAAAAGGGTCACTTTCACGATCCATTAGAACCTTGATTTCCACCAGAAGACCAGCAATCAAAGAATATGTTCAGTCATCAAGACTTTCTCAGTGCACGTTGAGTTCTTCAACTGCTGAGCAATATGTTACTCTTGAGATTCCTCAAGAGTTCATATCCCAGTGGAAAGCAAAACATTATTCTCATCTTCATCTTGGTTCTATACGGCTAGTTCTTTCATACCATGGAAGAAAAGGCCTACCGGTCACTGCTCGACTATCTTTGCTTGATTCCAGATATGTCAAATATGAGGATGCTGTCATTGGCACTATTTTGACAACGCTGAATGCAGGAAGTTTAGTTCTTACCTTCTTCCCCAACTTTAATATTTCTCTGGATGATCCGCATCTGAGCATAGCCTTAAAGATTCAGGTTCAGATCATTGGAGCTGAACAGGTTGCAAATGCCATCACTGCAACTTTACATCATCAGATGGTGTATAGACTCCAAGACCATGCTGTCAACCTACCTTCTCAAGGAGTTTCTTCTGATCCAGTCTTCATCTATGCTGACATGGGTTCTACACCCACTATTGTTCAGCCACCCAGACAAATTTCCAAGGATCAATTGGCCAAGCTAATCCCTTTGGATTGGGTAACTAATTATGAAAATCTTCGTCAGCACACTCAACCGGTCCAAACTACGGATTCTACCTTCATACGACAATCAGATGGAACTGTCAGAACCATTTTTTTCAAACCCGGAACCTCTTCTTCTACTGAGGTTTTTCATTGCAGTATGATCCGACCTAGTACTGAAAAGACGGAAAAGAAGATCCCAGTTTCCTACTTTCAGCCTGATGGATCTGCTGTCTATGTTTCTCACATCAATGGTCACTTCATATGGGGCGCTGATTCTACTCAATGTGAAGCGGATTGTGATTGTGAAGATCACTTTTATGACTCTGATGAAGATTATGTCATCCCAGCTATAAGGAAGTCCAGGACTCATTACTCTCGATGCAAGCCACATCAAAAGCCTCCTCGTCCCTTGTGCAACGATAACGCCAAGGAATTGTGGGGGTGTGATATGATTGATAAAGCCTCTGTCAATGCCAATAGTCCTTGTTGGTTCTTAGTAACTTAGTTGCAAAATGACACGGTATTGTCAAGTTTTATCAGTCTAGACAGGTTCATAGTCGCATAGACACCGAGTTAAATGTATCACATCTCAAGTATATCTAACCCAGCAAAGTTATCATCAGTTTTGGTCTCTTATTTTTTTTTTTGAAATATGTGGGGGATTGCTAAAAAAAATTAGAGTATTTCAAAAGAAACTTTATTTTTCAAAAATTAAATTATTCTCCGAAAGTCTTGTCTTAAATAAAGTGGTACAATGTTACCAAAAGATATGTCCTAATGTCTATTAGAATGTTCTGGTGTCTTGCCTATTCGAGCAGAATGGCTTGTTATATCCTGGGAATATTTCGCAGAGACAAAATAAATTCTCTTGAGGACAGTGTTCTTTAACACGTCTCAAGCTATAATTTTACAACACAAGATACATGTTACCTTTCCATTGGTCTACGTGTTATAACAGGTCAATTGGAGACATAAAATTTTCAAAATTAAAAGATGAGGGATATAAACGTTGAAATCGACTAAGTGAAGGGAAATTATGTCATTTAACCGCGCGTTAAGTTTTCTATTTGAAGTGATTAATTTGTAACTTCCACGCGTTGGAATTCCTTCTTGTTTTGGAGATGTTTTCTCTTTGTATACATTGTTTGGGACCTCCCTAAGCTAGGTGATGCAATAAAATCTTAGCTTTCATTCTACTTCTTTCTTTTGTAATAAAAAAAAAATTAAAATGTAGTCGATCAATAGTACATATCCCAGGAACAAGTGCATGCGATTGATTAGGCTTTGGTACAATCGGCGAAGACAACGATCAATTTAAGCTTCCTCTATTATGGTAGAGATCTGCATACCTAAGTTCATTTTAAATCTTAAACAAGTCGGAGCTAGCGACTTATTTTATATTATTTGATAAAAAACAAAGGCTAGATGAAAACAGGAAAAGAGAGAAGTAATGCAGTCAAGCCCATAGGTATATGAGTTTTGAGCTCTGTTGTTTAGATTTAAGAGCTGAGCAACTCCAATTCAACAAGTAGCAAGGTTGCTGATGATTGCCGCCCTTTGATACCCAACTTCCTGAGTAGTATATAGTTAATTGGCTACAAGTAGACTCACCCTGAGACCTGAGTCAAATTTCAAGTCATTTCTTATCGGCATGTAACTTGTTATTTTTGCCAAAATTGTTCGGAGACCCACCCACCATATCTAGGCGCGCCACGCAGGTCGATCGAATTAGTTGGGGCAAAATTCCAGATACCGGATGGAAAACCAGAAAGTTTGTGGATAATCTGTGTGGGGGTGATGGGCATAGTGCAAAATGTGTTTGTTGAACCTACCCATCTTCACATACAAGTAACCATACAATGACAGTGTGGTATTGAACAAACCATCCTCACCAACAGACAGCCATTATTAGTGCCACAGACTACAACATGAACCATCCACGCCAGAAATCAAGTCATGTGAAAGAAATAAAAAATAACTCACAATATTCACTATTAAGCAACTTGATGGCAAGTTCACAGGTGAAACAAATGACTCAAAAAAAATTATATATCATAATCAACCCTTTTGTAAGACAAAATTGTTGTCCACATCGATATCCATCCATGACCGCGAAAAACTTTAGTTGCTTCTGAAAGAATAGTATTCTCGGATGCCTGTAGTATGGCCATCCCTGTGTATTTATCATTGAGCTGTTCAACATTACAAAGAGTTCTATATACAGACAACTACATATTCTGCTAAGTCTAGCTATACTAGGGATAATACTGATATAGTGATAACAACATGATCTGATACAATGAGATAACAATGAGATAATCATTAGCTCTTATCAGCCCCTGTCAATTTGAGCGTCCTGGCAGAGGTAAGACTCAAATTGGTCCTCAAAGCCTGGAATGCAGAGGAACCCAATGATTTTGTAAAAATATCAGCTACCTGTTCTGAGGCAGAAACATGGTGAACAGCAACATCACCACTAAGAACACGCTCACGAACAAAATGGAGATCAATCTCCAAATGCTTGGTACGCTGATGCTGGACCGGATTCGTAGCAAGGTAAGTGGCAGAGAGATTGTCACAATGCAAAGGAACAGGCAAGGAAGGAGAGATGAATAATTCCCGAAGTAGAGACCGAAGCCAACAAATCTCAGCAACAGTGCTAGCCAATGCTCGGTATTCAGATTCCGCACTGCTTCGAGAGACCGTATGTTGTTTCTTGGCAGACCAGGAGATGAGATTGTCACCAAGAAAAACGCAATAACCAGTAGTAGAGCGACGAGTATCCAAGCAACCAGCCCAATCCGCATCACTAAAAGCCACAAGAGAATCAAGTGTAGAAGGACGAATCAAAATTCCCAAATCAAGAGTACCTTGCAAATAGCGCAATATGCGTTTGACAGCTTTCCAGTGAACATCCGTGGGAGAGTGCATATACTGACAAGCTGTATTCACAGCAAACGAAATATCAGGGCGAGTGAAAGTTAAGTATTGAAGTGCCCCCACAACACTACGATACCGATGCTGCTCCTCAGAACCCAGCAATACACCGTCATTAACCGAAAAAGTTTTGTGAGGTGGAAGAGGAGTAGCAACCGATTTTGCAGCTGTCAACCCAGAACGAGCCAAGATGTCATTAAGATATTTGGTTTGGTGAAGAAACAAACCAGCAGATGATCGGAGAACTTGAACACCAAGAAAATAATTCAAGTCACCGAGATCAGTCATAGCAAACTCCTGCTGTAACACCGTTAACAAATCGTTGAGAAGAGAAGAAGTAGAAGCGGTAAGAATAATGTCATCCACATAGAGAAGTAAAACAGCCATGCCTCTTGATGTGCTAAGAGTAAACATTGAGGCATCAGACCTGCTAACAGAAAACCCTTTGGAAACTAGAAAATTAGCAAATCTCTGATACCAGGCACGAGGTGCCTGCTTAAGCCCATAAAGAGCTCGATTGAGCTTACACACATAAGAAGGATGCTGGGGATCAACAAAACCTGCAGGCTGTCGCATATAAACAGTCTCTTGGATAGAACCATTCAGAAAGGCGTTCTTGACATCTAACTGTCGAAGAGGCCATTGTCGGGAAACTGCCATAGCTAAAACAGTACGAATGGTCGCGGGCTTGACCACGGGACTGAACGTCTCACCAAAATCCTCACCAGCCTTCTGCGCATAGCCCTGTGCAACTAAGCGCGCCTTATACCGTTCCAAGGAGCCATCAGAATGGTATTTGCGGCGATAAACCCACTTGGAACCAATTACATTCACAGCGGAAGAGGGAAGCGGGACCAAAGTCCATGTATTATTGCGAACAAGCGCCTGATACTCATCAGACATAGCACGGAGCCAGTTGGAATCAACACAAGCCTGTTTATAGGTTGTTGGATCTGGGCCGGGATCTTGAGAAGTTGAAACGGAAAGCAAAGAAGTTTTGGTTTTTGGCTTTGTAATCCCAGCCCGGGCACGAGTAGTCATAGGGTGCGTGGGATAGGTTGCTTTTGCACGAGGCAGTGGAGAAGGAGGTGCAGGCGAAGAGTGTGTAGTTGGATGGGGAAAAGTCGAGGTTGGAGGTTGTGGAGGCGAAGCAATTATATGTGGGTGGGGAGAAGGCGAGTTTGTAGGCGTTGAAGACAGTGGAGTATCCACCAAAGCGATAGGGGATGGGGAAGTAGATTCGGGATTAGAAGAAGAGAGTGGAAGAGTTTGATTGGAAATAGGAGAAGGAATAGAAGAAGTGGGAAGAGTAAGAACAGACTCTGGAAGAAAAGAAGAAGAAGAAGAGGTGATGCTGGACTCTGTCTGCCGTGAGGTTGGATAAGGAAAAACTTCTTCATTAAACACTACGTTGCGGGAAATAAAAACACGATTAGTGATAGGATTGAGACAACGGAAACCACGATGCTGATGAGAAACACCAAGAAAGATATGTATGGAAGAGCGAGAATCTAGCTTATGAGACTGTGGATTGGTGTTGTGAGGGTAGCATGCGCAACCAAACACACGCAAGTCAGTATAAGAAGGAGGTAAGCCAGTTAAATACTGGATTGGAGTGGACCAGTGCAACGCAACAGTAGGTAAGCGATTATGAACATACACAGCATATTGTAAGGCCTCAACCCAAAAAGTAGAAGGTAAATGGGCTTGGAACAACATAGTACGGACAGCATTCAACAAAGTGCGATAAACACGCTCAGCCATGCCATTCTGTTGATGGCTATACGGACAAGAAATACGGCGCACAATCCCATGTTTAGCTAGATAAGCATCAAAACGAGTATTACAATACTCACCACCACCATCACTTTGTAAAGCACGAATGGTAGTAGAAAATTGATTCTGAATTAATGTATGAAAGAGTTGAAAACAATCAAAAACATCAGACTTATGGCGAAGAGGATAAACCCAACAAAACTTAGAAAATTCATCAATAAATAAAACATAATACTTAAAACCCGTGAAAGAAGAGACAGGAGATGTCCATACATCACTATGAACCACATGAAAAAGTCCAGGACTAGGTGTCGTAGAAGACAAATAAGGCAAGAGAGTGTGTTTGCCCAATTGACATTCATGACAAAAACCAGCTAACTTATTGGAAGAAAACAAATGGGAATGTTGTTTGTATACTGCCTGCATAACGGGAAAACCAGGATGACATAGTCGCCGGTGCCACAAAACAGGAGGGGCCCGAGACGTCACCAGAGCAAGAGGAGCAAAGGAAGCAGATGAATCAGTTGCAGAGAATGAGTATAAAGGACCCGAATCACTGCAACGCAGCTGGGGGTTCAAGGCTTGACAATCCTTCACAGAAAAACCAGAAAAATCAAAATCCAAAGAACACAAATTATCCTTGGAAAACTGTTTGACAGAAATCAAATTCTTAGTTAAGTGAGGCACAACCAAAACATCA
>JAKUCV010001072.1:4139-53271 GCA_028386065.3 Turnera subulata | reverse complement strand
GTAGTAGAAGATGAAGAGGAAGATTCTGTGGACATGGTGAAAAGAGAAAATAATCAGGCTTGTGAGATTTTAACCCGCTCCGCTACCATGAAAGAATAGTATTCTCGGATGCCTGTAGTATGGCCATCCCTGTGTATTTATCATTGAGCTGTTCAACATTACAAAGAGTTCTATATACAGACAACTACATATTCTGCTAAGTCTAGCTATACTAGGGATAATACTGATATAGTGATAACAACATGATCTGATACAATGAGATAACAATGAGATAATCATTAGCTCTTATCAGCTTCTGGGTGAGATAAACATTAGAAATCGGTAAAATTCAAATAGTATTTTATTAAATTTTCAAGTGGAATTGTTTATTATTCTTTATTTTTCTTAGTTACAGAAAGAAATTACCAATGTTCCTCCAAGTGGCATACGACCACGTTGCTTTATGACACCTCCAAATGACCCAATCGTAGTCTTACTATGTATGTCTAAACTACCATATCCTGGTTGCAACTTTTAACCGTGAAACAAAGAAAAGGGCTGGCAAAGAAAGTAAAGGAGAAAAAAAAATTCAAAGTATATATTTTAGCACTTAAAAAATATATTTCCTAATTTATGTGAATAATGTTCCATGTCTGTAGAATAATATTGATCATTTTATGAAAAGAAATAAAAAATTTAATAATAGAAATTGAAGTCAAATTAACTATTGGTATTTCTCGCATCCGTCGCCTCCAATCTTTTGCGAAAACATTTTTTGACGGGAATGAGGACGACTCCAATCCTTTTGGGAAAGGTTTTTGATGGAATTGAGGACTGACACAATCAGGAATTCCCAGCGCTAGTTTATTGATATTGCCATGTGATTTAAAGAGGAAAATAGAGATGATCAATAGATTTAGACTTAGGAAATGTGATTTACATCATGCCTGTTCAAAGTGACTTTGGGATATTATTATCGCTTGAATTTTGTCACATGTCGCGTGGGGTTGTCAACGGTCAAGTTTGAATTGGATAGCAGGTAAGACGAGTTTTCTGGGCTTTTTCTTTTGGTCTTCGACTTTAGGCCTGGTTCCTTTTCGGCTTCGACTTTAGGCCTGGTTCTTAGTGCCGCAGTGGATATATTCCATTGTATTAAAGGACCAACAAAATTAAAAAGTACTTCTTGTGGGTGAAATATAGATGGTAATAATACAAAGTTTGATGGTAAAAATATAATTTTGAAAGTAGTAATATAATTTTGATAATAATATTGATAATGAAAGATAATTAAATTAAGATGGAGGAAGCTTGAGAAGACAGGTTTGTAAGAATGGGAAGAAATGTGTAGTTTATGGTAGGATGCTAAGATAGAAATATGAAGGAATTGATACATATTTATAGCTGAAAGTGAGGGAAAAAAATAGATAAGTATGATTAATTTAAAGGAATAAAATCAAATAGATATTAGTTAAAAGAAGATGATATTAAGGTTAAGACAAAATATGGAAGGTAAATAGCCAATGAGATGAAACCAAGTGGATGTTAGATATAGAGGTAAAATATTTACTGAATGTAAATTCGAGTATGGTAAAAATTAATTTTATAGAAGGTAACAATGGCATTCACATATATATTTATAACACTCCCCCATGAATGTCATTGTACTTTGGATAGAAAACGCTTAAGAAGAACTACCTCGCTAAAAACCTTACCATGAAGAACCCTGTGGGTTAAAAACTTGGTAAAGGAAAAAAAAAAGTGCACTACGCATACTACTCATCCTCATTTTGGCATCTCTTGATATCTCGAGATCGACATAAATCAATCTTCTTTATCAACTTTTCAAAAGTCGATGAAGGAAGTGGTTTCGTAAATAAATCTGCTAGCTTGTCACTTGAACAAATCTGTTAAACACACATAACACATTTCTTCTGAAAATCGTGAGTGAAAAAGAACTTTGGTCGTATATGCTTTGTCCTATCGTCTTTGATGTATCCTTCCTTCAATTAGGTAATGCAGGCAGCATTATCTTCATAAATCATTGTTGGAACATCTTTTGTACTACCTAATCTATATAAATTTTGAATATATTGCGTTATCAATCATACCCAACCATTTTTTTAACTGGCTTCATGTATGGCCACAATTTCTACATTATTTAAGGAAGTGGCAACAATACTTTGCTTTGTGGATCGCCATGATATTCCAGTTCCTCCATACGTAATCAAGTAACATGTTTGCGACAGAGCCTTATATGGATCAGATAAATAACATCCATCCACATAAACAATTAAATCAGGTTTCCACCCATATGAATAAAATAATCTCATGTCCATTGTACCCGAAGATATAAGAAAATATGTTTTATCCCATTTCAATGTCTACAACTGCGGAAAAACTATATCTTGCTAATAAACTGACAGCAAAAGATATTAGGTCTTGTATTACTAGCAAGATACATTTAAAGCTCCAATAGCACTGAGATGTGGTACTTCCGAACTAAGATTTTCTTCATTATCTCCCCGAGGTCTAAATATATCTTTCTTTTGACCTCACAACCATCTGGATATTTAATAGATACACTTTGTCCTTATAAAATCTTTTCAATACCTTCCACTAAACAAGTATTCCAAAGGAAGAGGCTGAATAAAAGAATCCACAAGAAAATGTCACCCAATTTATACACCTTTGGGTCCATTATGTGCAAGAAATATAACTAGGTGCTCTTCTAGACTTCCCACAGCAGCATGATATAACCTATTGGCACTTTCATCCATGTTTTGGACACCATATCTAAAAGAATATTACAATGTACTTAGCTGCAGCAATGGCAACAACAAGATCAAGCACATCAAAGAATCAAAAAAAGAGAGAAAAAAGGTCAAAGAATGAACCTCCATGCTTGGTCTACATAGCTTAAAAAGTTTACTTGCTTATATATTGATGTTTATGTTCAGCTCAATGTATGTATGTATGTATTGATGTTTACGTTAAATACAATAATACCAGGGATCAGCTTTTGAAGTGGTAGGAACAAAGAAAGATTAAATAGGAAAAAGCAAGAGGATCCATGAGATGGGTGAACAACTAAATTAGTTTCGATTAAGATGCCTGAGAATAAAACCTTACAAGACAAAATCAAGCATATGATGCACATGCATGTATCATGACGACTAAAAATTAGTTCATATTATCATAAGTTTTCATACAGAAACTCATTAAACTAAAAAACATCCAAGCAATTGATAAAAGTTGAGGCAGCGCCGCATGAAAATGGACGTCCACCAGCAACACTGAGTTTCAAAGCAGGGAAATCCAGACGTTTGAAAGCTACATGGTCTTCACCAAGGCTGATTGCTGAACAAAAATATTTTTCTAAGCAAACTGATTTTCTTCACCACTCTGTAAATGCATGAAAGGCGAAAATTAGAATGAGAAGTATTAGACAATAATTAGTAGATCATTATCTGGCCAGCGTGGGAGATAGATAATTGGGAATAAATTAACTAGGTAGCAATGACATTTCAAGATCAATACCATATATGACTTGAGAATTTTGGCCGGTTAGTGTCCAGAGCTCTACCAAAGACGATAGTACATTCACTACATGCCCCATGTCAGGTCTTTGGTATGGCTCCCTAGTATAGCAGTGCTTATGCTGACGAATGTTGAAACATACCTGAAGGGGGGAAAAAACGAGAACTAAACACATATTGCATACAATGAGGCACACTAGAAGGGAAAAAAAAACCAGATATGGTTTCATTACTTCCTCTTACTAGGCACACCTGAAGGAAAAAAAAAACAGAAATGTTGTCAAACATAAAAGAAAAATAGTGAAAATAAACAACGCCTTAGCACATATGCTGATGCAACAAGTTAAGGTAAGTAACAATGAAACATACCTAAAGGGGGAAAAACCAAAGCTTATATCAGTTATAGAATTCAAAACAACAAAAACATAGAATTAGCATGGTAAACAACTAAACACATAATGCAAGCCTAAAACTGATGCCATAGTCTCCTTAATAACACTGCTCTACTTTATTGCGAACTAACCAATTGCACTTTCCCATCCATTAGCCTAAAAACAATTTGAACCAGAGAAAGAATGTGAATTGGAATTCAAAGCCTGTATACAACCATAAAAATCGTTTCGTTTCCAAACGTCGTATCTTTAAGGATTAATTAGAGGTCAGTTACACCCATGTATGTCAGGCATAAATGCAAAACAACTTCTCATGTTCTTCTACGACTATAAGTACCAAAGAAATTTTATGGTGGGGACTCTCCAAGTTTAATTTGTTGTAGACACCTAATTATGTTAACAAATTACCTTTGATTGTTCGCTTTTTCTATTCTAGGGTTTATTTATTTCTCCAATTTACCTTATAGGTTCCCCATTTATCTCCTAAAATTTATATTATTTCCTTATTTATTATGTATTATTTAGGAAATAAATCTGCACATTTAATATATATACTTATATGGTTTAATTATACCTAATATAACTGAATTTAAGATCAAGTCTATAATAAATCAAACTTGGGGTGTCCTCACCATAAAATTTCCCAAAAGTACCATGCAACCATACCTCACTACCTACCAAAAACAAGTTCTACTATTCCATAATCCAAATTCAAAACCCTGTATCCATTACTATGGCTAAACAAAAGACCTCTGTAAATAACCCATCCAATAACCCTACTAGTGGAGCCATCATCAGAGAGCTTCAAAATAAATTAAAAAAAAAATTGGAGCATATATGCCTCCAAATGCTTGAACAACTAGATGAATGGGAGCAGCTGGTAGATACACAAGAAACAATGCTGGAAAGATGGATGAAATTGTCAAATCAATATCGCAACCTGTATCAGGAAAAGACTGTAGAAGCTAGAAAGTTAGAGGAAGAGAACCAGAAGCTCAAACAAGATATGGAGAAGAAGAAGGAAAATTAATTTTATATTGAATTATGTATCTTTTCTTACGTTTCATTAATAAAAATATTGCTTGGTTTCTCTACCTAAAATAGATCTGGTCTTTACCAACAACTGTTTTAACTAAGAACACAATAATGCTGCAGAGAAAAACACAAGAATGAAATACACACATTGGAAACTAAAATCAGTTAAACAGAAAAACGAAAACGAAAATAGAGTAAAAGGGAGAAGAACCAGACAACAAGATAAGTAAAGGGAACAATTGCACAACCGAACAGACAATACTGCACAAACATCCTTGGTGAATTTGATATATTACTGATCATGTAGTTAAGTCAACTTGCAATACAAGAATATCACTCAGCTATCTTAATCATTTTCTTCTGTACATTAGCACCAAAAAAAGAAATACATCTATACATCAAAAAGATTTCACCCTCTAATTAAAAAGGTTACCCCTTGAACCATTATTGCGGGCTCAGAATACTAATCACAACTTGCCAAAAAAAGGCTTGATGCTAATGAAATTGAGAACAAGTATAACTTAACAACATAGTAAACAATACAAAGTGTGAACAAAATAGACCTACACATATAATTGGAAACTAATAATGACTTAATAATGTTGTAATACGAAGTCAACACTCGCACCTCTAGGATTTTGTAAATAAAGGCCTTAAAAATAGGCCGTCTCATTGTACCCATTAGATTACGTACGCCGTTTCAAAAAAATTCAATGTATTAGGGTTTTTCGTTACGAATAAATAACGCCCCATATTACTGGAACCAATCAAATACGCTACAATTATTGAAACAACAGTTATTAGAAGTTCACACAAAAAGTCATGATGTACTCCTATATATAGTGCAACATAGCTATATGATTATCACACAAACAATTGTTTTCTCAACTACCAATTAGTCAAAGAACAACAAAGATGGCAAGCCAACAGCCAGCAAACAACAATCAAATCCTGGAGGAGGTTATCAACCATCTCTAGGAGAAAAAGAACAAGTTAGAAGAAATATGCACGCAAATGCTGGCAGAAATCACCGACTTGAAAACTTTAGTGCAGAAACAAGATCACTTAATGACGATCTGGAAGGAGATGTCAGAAGACTATCGTGATCTCTGGGTGGAGAAGACCAAGCAATGCACAATGCTAGAGGAAGAAAACAACACGAAGAAGTGAAGAGAATGAGATTGAGGGTTTGTTGTGATGGTGTTCAACACCCCTTATCTACAATAATAAAAATAAAAACAGTTTCTATGTTCTTCAATTTATAATTACAGCTTTATATGTTCTTATATGTTCTTCAATTTATATTCCTCACTTCATATTCAGTGTCAAAACCATTCGTGGCAAACGCCAATTAGAATACAAGATTCACAATCCCAAATGTTAGATAATAAACCAAAACAAAGAAACAAACAGAAACAAAAGGAAATATTCACAACCGACAGCAACATAATAGAAAAAAGAGAACTTCCAAACCCATATATGCAAAACACGAACAAAATGTTTAAACAACAAAAAAAGAAAACGATATAAACCTGAGGAAAACAAGAGGAATCGATATGAACTTGCAAACCCAGCAAGATCTCGAAATAGCAAAGCAATTCGAGGCGTAAAGGGATGCTGCAATAGAAACAAACTCACAAACCTTGACCACCTGCATAAACAGAGCGCTTCCAATTAGGGCTCTTGAAATCGAAGAAGACAAAAACGGAAGGAATCTGCCAAACAACACCAACGGCGAAAACAGAAAGAAAGAAATTGAAGAAGACAAAAAAGGAAGGAACCTGCGAAGAAAGGAAGAAATCCGCGAACAACGCAAAAAACCAATGAACATCGCGAAACAAAAGGGAATAATTCGAGCCGAAAACAAAGGGTTAATTCCCCGCAAAAAAAAAAATTGTTTTGCGGCGGCTAGGGTTTCATCATATAATCAAAAGAGATGTTTGCGATACAGGCGAAAGAGGGGGAAAAAGGGAGCAAAAAATGTGTGGCAACTGGCAGTAATGGATGAGAATGAAAGGTACATTGAACCCGAACATTTCACACTTAATAACAAAAAAAATGTGGTTCAACCAGGATTGGCCCAAACTAAAACCCATCAAAATCAATATTACCAAAAAAACCAAAAACTAGCTTAATAATAGAAATTTATACAGGCGAAAGAGGGGAAAAAAGGGAGCAAAAAAAGTGGCAAATGGCATTAATGGATGAGAACGAAAGATCCATTGAACCCGGTCATTAATGGATTGGCTCTAACTAAAACCCATTAAACCAATATTACCGAAAAAAGAAAAACTACCTTAATTATAAAAATTTAAAACAACGAACATAATGCAAAGGAAAAAATATTATGCATAAGTAGAAAATTCTCCAAACATTCGTGTGTAACACGGTATAAATCAAATGGCACCCAAACCCGTGTTACATCAATGGCACCCAAACCCGTGTGTAACACGGGTACAGCGGCTAGTTGTTGCTAAAACATAAGCCACAGTAACATTCTCCTTCCCACCCAACCTAAGGTCATATCCACACAAAGATCATTGAGGCAAATAGTATAAGTTAACAAACTATCATCATGAGCACAAACATATTAACAATTATATTTCTTTAACAATAAGAAAGATGGAATTTGATAGACTCCTCATATCTAATCCGATACTTACATGATCAACAAACCCGAAATCAAAACTTTTAATTATTAGCATTTTCTTAATTTGTAGGCTTTCCCCTGAAAGAAAGCCCGTACAAAAATAAACATGGTTTGGATCCACGATTTAAGAAACTTTGTATATAGGCTTATATGGGCTGGTTTCTCATTGATATATCTGGACAAAAAGAATGCTCTAGAACTTGCGACCTGGTACCTGAGGGGCTGCCTACGGGCAGCCTCTCCCACTTCTCTCCCCTTCTTCTTTTTTCTTTCTTTTCTTTGTTTTTGTACTTAGGTCGTTTTGCTCTAGCTACCAGATCAGATCTGCTTCTAGATCTGAGGATACTGGTCTTCCTGTTGCTAGTTCAAGCAACCAACCATGCAAGTATGCGTTCTTCGTTGACTGGGTGGATCGCTGAAGCCGGATACGACGAGTTTGGGAGCGGGTTGCTGTTCCACCAGTGGCTCGAGCCAGTAGTGTATTCCTTCGACCTCTACCGCCTTTCCTCCTTTTCAGGCATGTCTCTCCGTCTCGGAGTAATTGTATCTGCATGGTGTTTTTATAATCCTTATGTAATGGTGGTTTCCCACCTCCTGTTTATAATCAATAAAAAACTTTCTCGTTTGCTCAAAAAGAATCTAAAAGCTAACACGCAATAATTTGTTCAATCAAAAAAACGAGGTTCATAATATACCTTACAGTAATTTATTTTGGATGGGACTCTTTTTTCTTTTTCCTTTTCTCTGTTTAAACTTATGCTATTGTTTTAAACGTGGTGTGCCAGCATCTTGATTTCTCTCTGTAGTAACAGTGCCTGCCTATATCTTCGGTTTAAACCTTTTTTTTTAAAGGCTAACTATATTTTCTGTCGGCCAATGGAATGGTACCACAAATCTTTCCTCAATTAATTTAAAACTTCAGTAAAAAAAAAAAATTATTCATCCTATATTTATGTGGGATGAAAGCTTTGGGAATATTCCCAAAATCCTTGGGGCATTTTCTATTTCAATCCCAAACCTTTCACATTTTTAATTACCATATTAAAAATATAACAAAAATAGAAAAAAAGTATATAAATAATGTTTCTAAAAGATAATTAGTATTTTAATTATCTTAGTATAATTTTCTTTTTTTTTTCGGAAATGGTTTTTTACATTTTGCAATGTTCAATAATTTTTTAAAAAATTACTGAAAGGAAAATATTTTCGTCATGGAAAGAAAACATAACAATAACAAACACATGAGGAATCGAAACATTAAAATCGCATCTTTAGCCTAAACCGTAAGAATAGCAAACTACCAATAATTGCAATTGTGTCTTCACAGAAAGAAAGAACTAGTCACACATTCACATTTTTTAAAAGCAGAATTAGTTTGCAAAAAAACAGACAACAAAAGAAAAAAAATATGCCAAAAGGAAAAGGGGGAACAAGTCGAGTCAATAGTCATAGAATCAGAGCACGTTTAGATTGCATGGGAATACTTACAACTATACTTTTCTTCCCTGGCTAAAAATGCCAATTGCGTGTCGGGAACAGAAGGAACAGATAGCAACTCCACTTTTATTGGTTGCGTGACCTTTGGGGTAAAGCTAAAACCATCTTCAATTGATTCTTACGCCTCTGGTCTGGTCTGGTCATACAAAAAAAGTAAAAACACTTAACTCACCCCACCCACTTTTTACAGACTCTCATTTATTTAACCTCTGATCATTCGTTGTCAAGTTCTTTTTAACTGGACCCACAGATGGGTCTACTACCATAAAAGTTTCTCACTGTACTAGGAATTTACTTAAATGCAACTAATCTGGAACTGATACAAGCCAATTAGTTGTCTGAAGCCAGATTTAGGATTCCAATTCTGGTGCATGTAGAAATTCTTCATTGAGAAATTCATCTAACATAATCTGATCTGGTATACCAAGCAAGCGTTAGTGTTCCTTGGTTGAGTTTGTTCTTTAACGATTCTGATTCAAATGCATCCTATCTAATACTACTATTTCATAAAATCATTTAGTATTTTTTTAAGCATACTCTTAAAAATCGGGATGATATTTTTATTTAAAAATAATTTCAAGTACTAATTATTCAAGATCATTTTTTATGCTTACTGAAACGCCCCGACCCGTATTTACCGTACACAGTAAACACGTGTCAGAACTGTTCTTATTACAGTAGCAGACAATACATACAAAATAACATACAGTACAAGTAATCTCAAATACAACATCCGTCACCCGAACCCGGGGACCATTATTCAAACCACAACAGCAGTAGCAGAAACATATAATACATGACATAGCAATAAATAAATAATCAGCAACATAAATTAACCAGCAGCGTAAGACTTAGAATGAGATGCAGCGGAGGTATGGATCCGGGGTCTGGTGGAGCAGAAACAGCGGCTGGCCGAACCACGTACCTGTACTACGAACAACTCATCCTACGGGATGAAACCCCGCAGGCGAGGGGTGAGTCCGAAGTGCTCACCGACGAAAGATAAACAGTAATATGCAGGCAATCACAATACTTTCGAAGTAAAATTCCAGCAAAGGAAACAAGTAGATAAATAACTGAGCCAAGACCAAAAGAATGCTTATTATTATCAATTTTATCTTTCGGGCCCTGTCACTGGACAAGCTAGGGGTCAGACCTGGTTATTAACATGTTCCGGGTGCTAGATCAATCCAGGGATCGACATCCCAAAATAGTAACCCAGGGATAGACATCCCAAAAATTATAATAACTGGACAGACATCCCAAGCATAGACATGCTTATCAAGTAACCCAGATCATAGCCACCACAAAACAGTCTCTAACCAACTAGTCATACCACTACTTTCCTAGTGACAAATAAGTCGTCAACACAACTTCCAATTATCCAATTATCTCGTCATGTCAATAAATCCACAATCAATAAATCAACAACAACAGCAATAATACCACAATCAAACTCAATTAGCTCAGCAGTTCAATCAGGCAAAATAATTACAGAAAAACAAACACAGTATCATGTGCGACATATCAAAGTTTATCCATCCTCACCTTAGCCGATTTTCCTACTCTTGGAAGTCCTCAAACTGTCCCGGCTCCGGTTCCTCGGGATATTGTTCGTTATTGGCTCCTATATAACAAATAGTAACACATACTCACATAAGATGCACATAAATGCAAATGATGCTATACCGTAAAAATAGAACTAAACTGATTCGTTTACGTCCCGGTGAACCCCGTTATCATCATCATTCACTATTTATTATTCTTGCGTCAAAATTCCATACTGTATTTATACCCGGTTATTATTCCGGTATTTGTTTTGATAATACCCTTTCCTTATTTATTCCATAGGTATGTACTTTTCCAAAGTAATTATTTTTCGCACGATGTACTATATATTTCCAAAATATACTTACCACTAGAATTTCTTACCATAATATGTTTTTCTTGGAAATTTTGCATGTACTTATTCATAATATATCAAGGGTGTTTACTATATTATAATTTCAAAAGCAATAATTCTTATCTTAATTACCTCAACCTTTTAAAATATCATAATTTACTCTTCCAATAGTATAATCCTATATTCCCTTAAATTTATTTTTTTTTGAGAAGTATATATATATATATTTATTTTCTTTTCTTTCTTCTTTTTTTTTTTAAAACTGGGCCTTCTCTGTCAGCCCATAAACTGAATCCAATAACCCAGCAGGTCCAGCCGCGGCCCAAGCACTAAGGCCCAGGCCTGGTCACAAACCCAGATCATGGGCCCTTGCCAAGGCCCGTGCCAAGGCGTGGCCCAGCGTCTTGACCCATGACTCGACCCAGATGTGGCGGGTCGGCTCACCTCAGAACCCGGGTGATCTCCACGGGTATGGCCGGTGCGACGAGACGGCGTGCGGGCGTGAGAGCAGCTGGCGGCAGGCGGCGTGACGCGACGCACGGTAGCGCGACCGGAGCGAGGTGCCGAGACGGCTGCGAGCGGCAGAGAGGAGAAGGGACGGCGGATCTGTGGTTGGGTCCGGCGGCTGCAGCGACGAGTAACGCGTACTCGATGGCGGCACGGCACATGCAGGGGGAGGACGGCGAGAAGACGAGAGGAGGGCGGCGTCGGTGTTGGTACGGTTTGGAGGGGAGAAGAAGGTGCAGATGGCGATGGTGACGGGGACGGGGTGTGGCGGCGCGACGGTGGTGGTGTGAGTTGTTGTGTGACGGTTGTTGTGTTTTTGTTTTTCTTCTTTTTTTTTTATTTATGTAATTCCAATATTATTGTAGTGAAACGTCTGGGCAGGATTTTTGTGCAGAGGGTAGAAAGGTTTCTGGGTTTTGCTTGCAGAAGCAAAGCAGAGGTAGGTTTTTTTTACACCATTTTGATTGAAAATTAAGCAATAATATAGGCTGGAAAGGAGGGATAAAATTTCATGGCCGACAATGTCTCCGTCCCTTCAAATTAGTGCAGAATATTGACTATGTATTAGGAAATATCTGAACCAGCAAAATGACTTAACTGCCCTTCTAACTCCTACTGTGATAAAAACTTACCCAGGGGCATAATTGTCTTTTCGCAGCTTCCAAATTCCGAAAATTCCAACTCGTCCCGGAAATTCCGCATAAATATCCGGAGTATGGAGTGAGACTCGGAATTGGAATCCGATGCTCGGTTTTCCATAAAATAATTACCAAAGATTATTCCATAAGGTAAATTACTGTACAAAATCCTTTTACAGTCCCGGTGAAAACATAAATTTACCCGGGCTGTTACACTTACTTCTAATATGAAATTAAGTGTGGAATGATGGGGATTGGTAATCCCAGTAATCATCGCTCATAATAATTTCTCAAAATTAAATTTCTCCGAGTATGTACACTCTGATAATTATGTTTTACTTTTCACATATGCATACCGTTATTGACAAATTCTTGAAGTCATCTAATTCCGGCGGATTCCCAATTCTACCCAAGCATATACTGCAATTGCGTGCATAAAATAAATATTTTTATTCACTTCCTGCCTGGGATTACCCGCCGAATACGCTGTCGTTATTCCACATACTATCTTTTTGAGAGAAGAAAATGATTTAAACAAGGCCAAATTATTTAGGTCAGAATGAATTATGGGTCTATATTCCTAGCGATTAGCCTATTACCTACTAGGGCTAATTGTTGCCGTCAACCCTCCAAACAATCAAAGTCTCAAGTGGAGGACTGTGACCACTAACACCAAATATATAGAAACGTGGTGCAGGCATCTGAGGACATTTCAACCACGTGCGTCTTTAAGTCCAAGTATTCTTTTTTCTTGCTGTTTGGTTTAAGACTCTTTGAGTTTAGGTTCATGGTTTTACTTGTTTGCGTTCACGTCTTCAGCCAGTTGTGGCATGAAAGCTGCCCCAATGGGGTCTCTTTCCCCCGCAATAAACCACTCTTTTTTGGTTGTCTATCTGGACTAGTTATGATGAATGCAAAATGATTTCCCCATTCAGTGACAATTCGTGTTCACTGGTCGGATTTATGTCGCGTTATAAGTATTAATGATTTCTCAACCCAAACCCAGCTAGTTTAATAATCGTATGGTGTTATATCATCCAGGTTCGGATCGATTAACCTATTAAATTTATAAATCTATAGATCACTTTGGAATTCATATATTTACACAACTTGCTCTATCTATATAAAGCAAATAAGAACATAATTAACTCCTCTTATATATTAAATAAAATTATAAATTCTAAATCATTATACAAAAATAATTAAAACATTTATAAATATATTTTTAGACAATTTTAATAATTTTAGCCTTAAACACCTAAGAAGTCATGTATTAAATTAATAAAATATATGGACTTTAAATATAATCCAGCCATATAAATTGGGTTAGTGGTAGACTTGGTAATTTATATTGTCGTGTCGGGTTGAACAGGCAAAACAGGTTCAGATTCCTCAACCCGACCCAACCCATTTAATAACCGTATTGTGTCGTGTCCAACCGGTTTATTATCGTATCGGGTTCTGGTTGACCTTCGGGTTACCTATTAAATCTAAGAAACCTAAAAATCAGTTGAAATTTTTTTCTATTTTACACAAGTCGTTGTATTTTTTAGGCAAATAGGCATATAATTAGATTGTCTAATATATTAAATAAAATTATAAATTATTGAATCATAATGTAATAATATTTTAAAGCATTTATAAAGTTATTCTTGGACAATTTTCATAATTTTGACCTTAAATATTAAATAAGTGTTATACTAGATGAGTAACATATTTATATCCTAAATATAATCTATATCCTAAATATAATCAAGTCATAAGCAGGTACCTATTGGGTTGACGAGTCAACCTGCGACCTGACCTGCTAATTTTCGAGTCGTGACGGGTCGACCCATTTAACTAAATAGGTTGAAAATCTCTGACCTTTACCTACTAATTTTGTATCGAGCTCATATTGGGTTATCGTGTCAATACCCATTTTGCTAAGTCTATTTACGGGAACCTACTTATTTTCATCCATGACCTAACTATACCAACTAATTTCGTGACAAGTTGTCATGGCAAAACCCATTTTAAACGGAACCGAGTCGATATAGAATAACCTATTTAAACGGAACCGACTCCAAGTTGGCACCCTAAATCACTTGGTTGGCACCCATTTCAAAACCTATTTAAACGGAACCGAGTCGATATAGAATAACTCCAAGTTGGCACCCTAAATCACTTGGTTGGCCTTACTTCTACTCCACAAAACAGGAAAATGTTTGCCATCGATCCATTTCCCCTAACTGTAGCCACCAGCCCCTTGTTTTAGTCGTTACACACAATAGACATATTTGTCATGACTCGAGATGTTTCTATCTTACATTTTCCACAAATTTCAATTCCGTGCATAACTAACGTAAAGTGGTGATCAAATGAGGGTTTAGGTCTGAGGCTCATCTCATACATTGTATATGTATATATTGAATGACCAAATTTCAAGTCATATCGTTTAAGGTGGACTACATGCTTTCAACCATTCGAGAACAGGAAGAGTTCACTATTAAGCATGCCAATGACTTTCTCAACAATCAAAAGAAAAAAAAAACAGAAAAAGAAGATCAAAACCTGCTAAGACTTTGACTATCTTAACTATTAAAATAATATTGAGTATCTTCCCCTCGTCAAATATGCATATTGTCTCTTATTCCTCAGTCCTCCGGCCTGCAATTAGATGCATATTTACTTTTTTATTAGCCAGCCATTGCCCTTTTTTTTTATTAGCCAGCTATTGGTCTGCTGTGTGATTCACGGAATGTGCAGATATATATCACGCGAGTGGCATCCATGTATTAAATGTTCCATCCCTTACTAATCATATTCACGAATTCAATCCAAACTTTTTCCCGAATTTCTCTATTCAATGTGTTTAAATTCTGTTAAGAAGTAGTACTATATATAAAATGCTGTGGGTGGTGGGGGAATTTGCAAATTGTGCTATGAACAATAGAAATAAATTAAAAGTTTAAACCCAAATTTTTTGCATCAAACAGTGCATGCTTCTTCAACGGTTCAAGAACACATGAATCAGAAATATTAATTAAGTTACTTATAAATATTGATCAGCTAACAAACAATAATAAATAATTATCACCACTCAAATATAAACCAGGTATTGTATTGCTCCGAGAAACCATCGCGCTCCCGTTTTTCCGGGTTTCTCTCTCGTAGGTGCGAGCGTCTTCTCCTTTTCTAGGGTTTTCTCTCCTTTCATTAGGGTTTCTCCCTTTTTTAGGGTTTCTTAACAAAATCAGCGTGGGTTTACAGTTGGGATTTCAGTTTTCTTGCGTATGTTGTTGCGCATAGAAACCTGAGTGCGGTAGGTATCATGGAGCAACGAGGGAGGAGTGTGGATGAGGGGTCGGGAAGGCCACGTCGGGGTACAATATTGGATCCTACTGTGGCGGAGGCGAGTATTGTTGTGGTCGACGAGTCGGTGGAGGAGGAATATCTATCGGCTTCCTTATGCCAAGTTGCTAAACTCTGGACAGAAAGGCCTTTTAATGCACGTGCTTTCATGACCAAGATCAAACAAGTCTGCGTCCTATTCATGGAGTGGAAGTCTCACAGATTGATTGAAACTTGTTTGCCTTTCAGTTTTATCTAGACCTGGCAAAACAGGTTTCGACACGACAACACGACACGAACCCGACACGAAATTAGCATGTATAGATTAGAGATTTTCAACCCGTTTAATTAAATGGGTTGACCCGACACGACACGAAAATTAGCAGGTCAGGTCGCGAGTTGACCCTCCAACCCGATGGGTACCTATTTATGACCCGATTATATTTAGGGTCTATATATTTTATTGATTTAATACATGATTTATTTACTATTTAAGGCCAAACTTATTAAAATTATCCAAAACTATTATTATATATGATTTAAAATAATATTATGTTATGATTCTATAATTTATAATTATATTTAATATATAAAAAAATTTAATTATATACCTATTTGCTTGAAAAACGTGCAAAATAGACAAACTCTAAATAAATTTGTAGACTTCCTATAGTTAACAGGTAACCCGCGGGTCAACCCGAACCCGACACGATTATAAATGGGTTGACACGACACGACACGATTATTAAACAGGTCAGGTACGGGTTGAGAAATTGAAACCTGTTTACCTGTTCAACCCGACACAAACCCGACCTGTCAACACGAATTGCCAGGTCTAGTTTTATTATTGGAGGGATAAGCAGATGATATTGGAGAATGAGCCTTGGATTTTTTATGATCAAGTGGTGCTACTCAAGGAATTGACGGGGGATGAGCAACCCTCTGCTTTACAGTTTTTTGAGATAGCATTCTGGGTGAGGGTGTATGATATCCCCTTTAATCAGAGATCGGAGAAGACTGTGATGGCTTTGGCGAGTAAGATTGGTGTTTATATGGGACTGGAGGAACACTGCAACATCAAAAGGGGCAAATATATCCACTTCCGAATTCTTTTTGATGTGCGCAAACCCCTTAGTCGGGGTTGCCTTATGGCGGGTAAGGAGAAGGAGCCTATCTAGGTGTATTTCAAGTATGAACGGCTGCCCTTATTTTGCTTTTACTGTGGTTGTTTGGGTCATGTTGATAAAGACTGTGCAGCTGGGGATGATGAAAAGTTAAACCTCATTGACACACCCTATGGCAATTGGCTTCGTGCCTCGCCAAAAAAACCTCTTGGTGCTCGAGTGTTGACTGAAGAGAACTCTGAACCTGTGAAACGTAGGCTTGTGTTCAAACCTCCTTCTCAATCTTCGTCTTCACGCTATTCGGAAGAAAGTAATCATGTGGGAGAGTCTCGTGAAATGCGAGTATATGGGGTGGAGAGTCGGCGACCTCAGGTATCTGTTTTGGAGGAGGGGGAGACAAAATAAGAAGTGCATGGAACTGGGGTGGAACGGGGGCTGGAGGCAGTTTTAGAGGGAGTCCAAGCTATTGGGATTTCGAAATCTGTACCTGCTGAGGGTGAAATTTCTTCTCGAATGCCCAATCTGGTGCTGAAAGCGCGTGTGACTCGTACGAATGGAGGGTATGATTCTGCAAACCAACTACCAAAGACCCCGTCTTCTGAGGTTAGAACTCAACCTATACAATCTGTCTTTAATGACATTGCCTCGGTAGTCCCCTTACAGCCATCACATCACACAGATTTGGGGGGGAATGTTGAGTCTTTAACCTTTTCTATTGGCATTGGGAATCAAGTACGAGGGATAGTAGGGTCTGGTATCTCCTCGAAATTAGAACGGGGCCAAACTCAATCTCGCCAGACGCGGGTAAAGAAAACTAGAGTGGATGGTGGTTCTGTAGCCTCGGTAGGAGTCCCTATAGCCATACAATTACTGTCGAAAAGTGACTTGAACGGGTGAATCCACCAGTCCATACTTTGGGGAACCGAGGTTCTTGGAAGCGGCAGGCTCGCGATGCTGAAGGCAGTGGATCCTCTATTCCTTTTGATAAGGACCTGAAGCGAAAACAAGTGAGTACTAATGGAGATATGGAAGGGGTTTCGGAGAGTGATGGCAAAGGGGAAGGGAAATTAGTGGATCGGAGCTGCTTGGTCATGACGACTCTTGTTTGGCAGAGGTTGCTCAGCAACCCCGCCACTCATTATGAGTACCTTCGTCTCTAACTGTGGGGGGTTAGGGGATCCCCAGGCAGTTTCTTCTCTCTGCAAGCAAATAGTGCTTGAAAATCCTCTCCTAGTGTTCCTTTCAAAGACTAGGTTAAAACAGTTTGAAATGGAGAAGGTTTGTCATCGACTATGGTGGGAGGGCTTACTTGTTGTAGATTATGAGGGGGAGGGTCGACAACATAGCGGTGGTCTGGCTTTGTTGCGGAAGGAGGGTGTTGATGTATCGCTACTTTCTTTGTCTCTTCATCATATCGATGTGTATGTGGATGGTATTGGAGAGGGTGGTAAGTGGCGATTTACTGAGGTGTATGGTTGGCCTGAAGCTACAGAGAAATGGCGTACTTGGGAGTTAATTCACCATTTGGGAGAGTAAATCAGACTATTCTATGGTTGTGTGGGGGGGATTTCAATAAAATACTGTTTCAGTGGGAGAAGAATGGGGGCAATCCTCGTTTTTTTCAGGCTATGCAGCTATTTCGTGATACCCTCTCTAATCTTCAGCTTTCGGATCTTGGATATTCCGGATGTAACTACACTTGGGCTAATGGACACACCGATGGCACTTATATTGAGGAGCGCATTGATCGTTTGGTTGCTTCTGAGTCTTGGATTTCTTTGTTCCCACGGGCACTGGTTAAGCATTTGCCGAGACAGTATTCAAATCATGCTCCACTAAAGTTGATTTTCTATAATGCTCAATCCTTTGTGCCTCGGCGAAAGAAACTTTTACGTTTTGAGCAGGTATGGCTGGTTGATGAAGGTTGACGTAATATGGTGGATCAGGTATGGCAGAAAGATATCTAGGGTGACCCTGTTGTTAGATTGAATGAGAAGATTCGATTGTGTGAAAAGGGTCTTTCTGATTGGAGTAAACATAATTTTGCCAACATTACTGCTACAATCAAGATGCAACATAATAAGTTGGAGAAATTGCATCAGGTCCCTCGAACTGCCCAAGTCATTGCCAAAACTAAAGTTATTAATGGTGAGCTTTCGAACCTAATTCGGTAGGAGGATTATGGCACAACGAGCACGGATTACCTAGCTTAAGGAGGGTGATAAGAACACAAGTTTTTTCTTCCACAAAGCTAGTCAAAGGGGGAAAAGCAACACGGTAATGGGTATTAAAAATAATCAGGGCGAATGGATTTCTCGACAGAAAGAGATTGCCATGGTTTTTAATGAGTTTTATTCTTCTCTCGTTACTGCTGGACAGAACTTGGATTTCGCACCGGTTATACAAGGCCTTACTCCTTGCATTACTGATTAAATGGCAGCTTACTTGGCTACACCTGTCACTCGCAAAGCGATCTTTGATGCTCTTCAACAAATGCATCTACTTAAGGCTCTCGGGCCAGATGGTACGTCTCCTCTTTTCTTCCAGAAATTTTGGCATATTATTGGGGATGATGTTTGTGCTATGATTTTGAATGTTCTAAATGATGGTGGGGATGTAGTCAATTCAGACCAATTAGTCTGTGCAATGTTGTTTTTAGAATCCTTACTAAAGCTATTGCTAATCGGTTGAAAACTATTCTTCCTGCCATTATTGAGGAGGAACAAAGTGCTTTTGTCCCAGGTAGGCTAATAACGGATAATGCTTTGATTGCCTTTGAGTCTTTCCATTATATAAAGAGGAGGTGTTCTGGTAAGAGGGGATATATGGGGCTCAAGCTGGACTTGAGTAAAGCATATGATCGGGTGGAATGGGTCATTTTAGAAGCTGTACTTGGTCGTCTGGGCTTCAGCACGAGTTGTGTTTCCCTTATCATGAGATGTGTTCGTACTGTGTCATATTCTTTACTGATCAATCGGTGCCCTCAGGATCATATTCTTCCAACCAGGGGCATTCGCCAAGGTGATCCACTATCCCCCTATTTGTTTTTGTTTTGTGCTGAAGGGTTGTCCGCTTTGCTGAAGAATGCATAGATGCATAGTATTATTCATGGGGTGAGAGTATGTTAAGAGACTCCAGCTGTGTCACATCTTTTCTTGGCTGATGATAGCATCCTCTTCGCCAGGGCCAATCCAGTTGAGGCACGTTCTATTATGTCTGGGCAGAAGGTAAACCTTGATAAATCAGATGTTTTTTAGCCGAAATACGCCTGAACAAATGATATCTAGAATCTAAAGGGATCTGAATATAAAGGAAATAGACACTTTTGAGAGGTATTTGGGTTTACTAGCCATGGTGGGACGCTCTAAGAAGCAATTTTTGCTTATATTTGGGATAGACTACTGAAGAAGAAGAGACAGTGGAAAGAGAGATTGCTTTTGGATGTTGAAAGAGAGCGTTTTGTCAAATCCATTGCTCAGTCAGTGCCTAATTATGTTATGAGTTGATTCTCCCTTCCTAGTTACATATATGAGGAGATGGAGATTTTGATCAGAAAATTTTAGTGGGGGCAGAGGGATGGTAAATGTAAGCTGCACTAGCTGGCGTGGGATAAGCTCTGTAGGAGCAAATTAGTGGGTGGCTTGGGTTTTAGATCACTTGATGCTTTTAACATGGTTTTCTTGGCAAGCAAGGCTGGAGGCTCATTACTAATGAGAACTGTCTATTGTCTCGAATCCTTAAAGCTAGGTATTATCCATGCTCAACTTTCATGCAAGCATCAGTGGGTTATAATCCGAGTTATAACTGGCATAGTATTTTGAAAGCCAGACCAATTCTTGAAAATAGAGTGCAATGGTTGATTGGTAATGGCTTACAAACTCGGATTTGGAAAGATGCTTGGATTCCAGGTGAGGATTCGAGTGTAGCTCAGTCGCCTGTGTCAGTTTTACATTAAGACGCATATGTTGCTGAATTGATTGATGATGACTTATGCGAATGGAGATACGCTCTCATTGATTCTATTTTCCTCCAAGAGGAAGTTTCCAAGATTAAAGGAATTCCATTAAGTGCCCAGACCCCTAATGATACGCCTTACTGGTATCATCACACATCAGGTATGTATACGGTCAAAACTGGCTATGTAGTTGGGTTGAAGATGCTACATCCTCAGCAAGGTGATACAACTTCTATTATGTCGGGTTGTACGCCGGGCTGGTGGAAGTCTCTCTGGAAGTTGCATACACCCCTAAAGCTCCGATCTTTCTCATCGCGAATTTGTACCAATATTCTTCCTGTGAGAGCTAACGTGGCCACGCATATCCAAGCTATTGATGTCTTGTGCCCAAGGTGTCAATATGGACCTAAAATGATTTTACACTTGCTAAGAGATTGTTCCTGGAGTAGGGAAGTTTGGCATTTGAGTGCTACTTCGGAAGCAATCAGTGATGTACAGGGTGATCATGCACATTTGTGGCTTCAAAATATTTGTGCTGTATTTGGTGTTTCAGTTCTGGAGGGCGTTCTCACTCAATGTTGGCTGCTCTAGCGTAGTCGCAACTGTCTCATCTTTCAGGATCGTCATGACAGCCAAAGGTGGGTAGCCTCCGCAGCTAGTAATTTTCTTGCCGAGTATATTGATGCTAATGAGGTCCATCCTCGATCCCAACCGGTGCCTGGTACTTCTCATTGGGGTACCCCCTCCATTGAATTCCTTGAAGTTGAACACTGATGTAGCGGTACTTCAGAATGGAAGTGTTGCGCTGGGAGCTATTATTTGGGATTGGAATGGCAATGTATTAGCTCTGGGTGTTAAACATGTCCCGGCCGGATTACAACCATCGGTGGGTGAGGCGTATGCTGCTAGGTTCGGTCTGTGCTTGGCCAAGGAAATGCAACTCAACAATGTCATCCTTGAAATGGATTCACAGGTGGTGATTCAGGCTTTTTAAGCAGCCCTTGCTGGTCGTATGATGAATAGTCTTCTCAGTAGAGTTGTTTATGATTTAGTGTCTTTTGCTTCTCTTTTTACTACTTTTAGTTCAAATTTTGTTTCAAGGCACATAAACTTTGCCATTTGGAGTGCAGGCCTTCGGATGAACGTTCCCTCCTTCTGTGATGGAACAAGTCTTAACTGATGTATGTTTTATTCATGATGAATAAAAATATCGGTCAACCTTTATCTAATAAAAAAAGAAACATATATATATATATATATATATATATATATTACTTTTTCGTATTATAAGTTTTGACTATTAGTTAATCATTAAGTCTTGATTAAAAAATAATCTGAAACCTTAAAATATATTATCTTTTAAATATTTAAAACTTTTGAAATGAAACATTTAAATAAATTTTATATGGAAAAATATTAAAAATAAATATTAAAAATACATTAGGGCCATTGATTTGTTTTTTAAAACCAGAGTAGCATTTTCCCTCATCAAATTATCAATTCATCTATTTCAACTCAAATATAAAACAAAAGGCTTAATCCACTTATTTCAGGACCCAATAAAAATGCATGTAAGGACAATGTATGTTGCAAATGTCTAGTACACACATTTTAGTCCTATCTTGCGGGATACTTTTCTAATATATATATATAAAGGCTTAATGCCTTACTTCACCCCTTAATTTGGCACTCATTTTGATTTTGACAAATCAGTTCATTTTGTCTTGATTTTAACCCATGATTTAGCATGCACCAATTATTTTGACCCACTCCCATAAAGTAACCGGATTTGACCGGATTTTGAGAGGTAACAAGACACACGTTAGTTTTTTTAGTGGTTCATTTGCCATGTCGCACACAAAAAATTCTACCCCCTTCTTCCTCCTTATTTCATGCACTCTCTCTCTCTCTTCATTTTTGCATGTCTTTCATCCTCCCTCAAAACAAACAAATACATAAAACTCTCATCTCTTATTGTATTGTTCATTAGGACTTTCCTCTCACATGTACTACCAGAATTCATTTTTTTTTTTTTATATAACCGGCTTCAGTTTCGATAAAGCGAATATAGAGTTTTGCTTATTTTGTCATTTCCAAAATGCCATCTTCTATTTTGTTTTGCAATTCCATCAACCCATAAAAAATGGTTCTTTCAAGAACCCACTATCCATTCCATTTTTTAGCAATTACCCTTCATACTCACTATAACTATCAGTCCAAAAGCAAATTTGCACAAGTGAGATTTGTTGTGATTGAGATTTGTTGTGATTGAGGCTTTTGTTGTGAGCCAATCAAGGGAGAAGAAATCAAAGGAGAGTAAGGTGAGGATTTGTTGTTGGTGGTGGAAATTCTAGAAGTTGGTATGTTTTTCTCAAATCAAATTCTCAGCAGATGAGAGGAATTTTTTTTTTCTTGGTTTTGTGAGACAATAATCACTCCAAGGAGAATGGACAACCTTTACGTAATCCCTTTTTTTTTAATGTTTTTATTTTATGAGTTATTTAATATTTATTACACAGATTCAACATGGGAAGCGAACCACTAAAATTCTGACACATGTACTGTCAACCGGCTTAATCCGGTCACTTTGATGGGTGGGCCGAAACAATCGATAAAAGCTAAATTATAGGTTAAAATCAAGACAAGATTAATTGGTGGATTAAAATCAAATTGAGTGGCAAATTAGGGGGTGAAGTAAGGTATTAAGCCATATATAAATGACCCGTACACACATGGCAATTTTTTTTTTCAAACTTAACGCAGTCATGATACATTCTACTAAACCAACATATCATAACAAAATACGCAACTGTCAGGAATTCATATAATTGACACAAAAATGAGGTTTTTTTTTTATAATGACACAAAAATGAGGTTAAACTCATTTGATGTAATCAAATTAGCAATTACATCAAATTACATGGACTAATAAATAAAGCTACAGTCTCAAAATTATATATTCTCAAAATAAATAACATTGAGTTTAAACTTGAGTAACACATAAGAAAATAACTAAATCAGAGTCAGAGAAGACAATTCCCGTGTTTATAACGGTGAAAAGTTTTCTCTTGTCGCGACCATGTCACCACCCTATTTCTTCAAGTGGAGTAGAGAACAGTTGCAATGAGAGATTGATAATGGAAAAGCAATTAGTTTGTTCGTGGAGAACGTTCCAGAGGAATGGGGCCCAACTGATATTTGTCATGTTATGTCGAAATACGACGATGTGATTTATGTATATGTTCCCTCTAAGCATTCAAGGGGTGGTATGAGGTTCTGTTTTGTTAGATTCCGTGGGGTTCATGATCTAGAACGTCTACTGAATGATGTCAATCGCATTCAGGTGAAGAAAAGACGTATTCGGGCTAACCTAGCGAGGGGAAGAAATAGGTCACTGCCATCACCGCCCAGACCCTTTCGGCGGGCCTTGAGAAGAGAGGATAAGTCTTATGTTAACGTGGTGCAAAACGGACGTAGTCCAACTCACGCTGCACCAGAAACTCGACCGATGACAGATGCCACGTTCATCCCAACATCTGTTACCCTTTCATGGTTGGCGCGGTGTACGGTCGACGTTTTGAAGGATCCCATTAAGAAGGACTCGATGCAACTTGTTTGGAGGTTACATGGGATGAAGGATGTGTTGGTATCGGAGCTTGGCGGGGATCAACTGTAGCATGCTTTCCAACGAAGGGGGTATGACACAATTTTTGGAGGATTTATCGGAGTGGGTGCATCTATTGTTTCATTCACTGAAACCGTGGGATCGTGGCATCCGGGCTAGGAACAAAAGGTGCTGGTTAACATTCCTGGGGTACTGCTCAACACATGGTGTCAGGAGTTTTTTTACCATGGTGGGGTCCATCTTTAGCTGATTACTGCAAGTGGACGCCGATATAGAGAATAGGAGTTTCCTTGGGGATGCTTGCATTCAGGTTTTGACTGAACATGGTAGTACGATTAATAGATCTCTGGAAGTAACGACGGTGGTAGCAGAGAAGTATATGATCGAGGTGGTGGAATCCTGCTTCATTGCCATAAAAGATAAGATGCATCTCGGCGAGCAAACCGATTTCGACTCAGAAATCTCAACTCCGCCATCGGAGGAAGAAGGAGGGGAGGAGGATTTTTCGAGGGAGGATGACAATCAGGAGAAGAATACAGCTATGGATCAGGATGATCCTTTTGGTTCAATGCCCATTATCACGAAGAGTATTTTTGGGGCGCAATCAAATGCTAAGATTATGGAGGGTGATTCGGTAAGGAAAATTTTTTAATACTGATGCTGTAACAGGTGCAGGTGAGGGGGAAGTCTTGTCAATCCAGGATCCAAGGCAAGCAGGTCAACGTGGTATCAGTTACAAGAGTCTCAGACCCTATCTCAAACCCACACCCAATCAGAGTACAAACATCCAACCCCTTTGGGCCTCTTGTAGACTTTGAAGTGTGTGAGTCCTCTGGCTTGAAAACACCAGCCCACCCAAACATACACACAACCTCACTTAGACACACAACCCTACAAGCCAACCCGAAACAATCATTTTGTCCAAACACATCTACCAGCACTCCAAGACACACAACACACCATCTTGCCCATCAAAATTCACACCCATTAACCACGACAACACCAATTCCAGTTCCTCAACCAAAGTGTCTATATGTCATACTAGTCCGGCCATGACAGACTCTGCTTATGTGTAATACCTGGAGTGCAAACTGGAACAGGCCGTGAAAGCAAGGAGGGTAACTCAGAGGAAGAAGTTCAAGTAGATTACTGATAAGGGGAGCCTTGCAACGTCGGATTCCTCTGCTAGTAATGGCATAAGAAGAGTCAATGAGAGGTTATGTAATTCACCGGTGCCGGCAATGCCCATGATTTTATTCTCCAAAGAGGAAGCAAGGAAAACAATGGATATGGGTACCATGTTGTCATGGGAAGGGTCTGGTGGCTCGTAACACTTGGTTATATTGGCTAAGGATCTTGGGGAGAAGGAAGCTCTTGAGTGGAGTAGGTCCTGTGCTAATGTTTGGTCTATTAACATGGAGTTCTACAGGTGTTGTGTTTGCCTCTAAACACAATTACTTAAAAGGGTTATAATAGAAGTTCTCTTCCAATTTTGTTTTTATCTATGAGACCAAAGCACAGCATACGGATGAGCAGTGGTGTCGCCGACTTTGGTCTCTACCTAATCTAAACTTTCTGGCTGTGAATGCACAAAGAGTGTCAGGGGGTTGGTTTTTTTGTGAGATGAAGATGTTTTTGAGTGTTTGTCCTCGAGGATATGTGATCATTGGATGGTGATTGAAGGTTGCATGGCTGACTTGAAATAGTACTTTTCCTACAGACTTGCAGTTATGTAATGTTATATGGTTCGAATTGTTTTCGCTGAAGTCATCCTTCGCGGCACCATGGTTAGTAGTCGGAGATTATAATGAAACATTATGCACGGAGGACAAACGGAGTGCATAGGTCAACGTCAGGGGAGCGAGTGCACTTCGGGTTTTCATGCAGTTCTGTTGGAGGGTCATCAGTTTACATGGGCTAATTCTTTTGCAGCTAGTCGTGTTGATCGAGTCATGGCGGAAGTGGAGTGGAGTATTGCTTTCTCCTCTCTTTCCATATAGGCGGCTAGTCGTGGGTATTCTGATCATTGGCCCTTAATTTTATGTCAGAAAAGAGTTGATTGGGGTTTCAAACCACTCCGTTTCCTCTCTTGTTGGTGGAGCTATCCAGGGTTTGAGGATGTGATAAAGTCTATGTGGCTAGATATAGAGACAGTTGTTCCAGGAAGGTTCTACTTTATGAAGAAATTATGTTTGTTGAGAAAGGCTATGTCTCTCTGGGATAAACAGGTCTTTGGACATGTTGATAAGGTGGTGGATGTGCTTCTAAATCGGATTGATGAGTTAGAATTCACTTTTGAACAGACTACCCTATCGGATGTTGGGAAGAGCAAGCTTAATCAACTATGCAATAATCTCATTAGTCGGAAGAAACAACGGGAGAGCCTGTGGAAGCAAAAGTCGAGACTGTCTTGGGGATATTTTGGGGGTAGAAATACAAAATTCTTTCATTCTTATGCTTGTAACAGAGGCCGAAAGAAGGATATTCATTCTATAAGTGTCGGAGGCATAGATATTACAGATCCGGGTGCAATTAAGCAGGAAGCTTCGATTTTTTTCTCTAGTTTACATCACGAGCAGGTGACTTGTCGACCAAGGATTGGGGCTCTTCAATTTGCACGGCTTGATGATGTCACTGCAGCTAACTTGGTGCAACCCGTCACCGAGGAGGAAATCAAACATGCAGTATGGGCCTGTGATAGTTCCAAAGCCCCAGGTCCGGATGGCTTTAATTTTTCTTTTTATAAGCGGTGCTGGGATTTCTTGAAGGTTGATTTACAGGATATGGTCCAGTACTTCTTTGAGACACAGAAGTTACGAAAGGGGTCAACTACATCATATATCACCCTCCTCCCAAAGAAGTCTGCTGCTAAAGGTTTTGATGACTATCGACCCATAACTCTAATCAATGGGCTCTGTAAAATTTTTTCGAAAATCTTAGCTGAGCAGATAAAGCCGGTGATGGACTCTCTTATTAGCAAAACTCAGTCGTCCTTCATAGCTGGACGAAATAGTTTGTATTACCACCATGTTGCTTCGGAGGTTATTCATTCCTTGAAGTCGTAAAAAACTAAAGTTGTCATTTGGAAGTTAGATTTTCGCAAGGCTTATGACTTAATTTCTTGGTACTATCTCCTTCAAGTGATGGAACGCATGGGGTTTGGTGCTAGGTGGTTAACCTGGATTAAATTTTGTCTTGAATTCGATCTTATCTATGCTCATAAATGGTTTTGCAGGTGAAATTGGGATGTAGAAAGGTCTTAAACAGGGTGACCCTCTATCACCCTTTCTTTTCTTATTGGCGACAAAAGGTTTACCATCACTCATCAACAATGCGATGGTGAGGCAGTTGGTCCAACTGGTAGTGGTTAGTGGTGTATACCTATGTTGTTGCTTCAATTTGCAGATGATATAGTCCTACTCTCCTCGGCGGAGAGGTCGTCTCTTCTCAACCTGAAGTAGGTGTTGCGGTGTTTTGAGTTGTTATCTGGGTTGAGCATAAATTTTTATAAGAGTGGCTTGGCAGGCTTACATATATCAGACATGGAAGTTAATCTCATTGCTGGATCATTGTTATGTAAACCTGAAAAGCTACCGTTTATGTATTTGGGGCTACCGTTGGGAGCAAATATGCGCCAGGCCAAACAATAGGAACCAGTTATTAAAAAGTTTCGCTCTCGTTTACATTCGTGGAAGGGTCGGTTTTTGTCCTTTGTTGGTCGCTTAGTATTGTTGAGGTCAGTTCTCTTGTCTCTTCCATTGTATTTCCACTCCATGTTTGAGCTCCAGATGGCAGTGGCCAAACAATTGATTCGCATACAAAGGGCTTGCTTATAGGGTGGTGTGGGAATCCAAAGGAACTTATGTCTAATTGCATGGTCAAGGATCGCCCTTCCAAAAAAAAAGGTGGTTTAGGAGTGGAGGATCTGTTACGTAAAAATCAGAGCTTGCTCTTTAATTGGCTTTGGAAGTATCAGGGACAAGAGGAGTTGTTATGGAGGAGACTTATTTATGCTAAGTGCGCAGTGCTACGACTGTGTATGTTTGATAACCCGTATGGCGGAATATAGTCAGGAGTAGTGAGGTTCAGGGGTCGCATGGTCAACCTGTAAAGGCTGGCTTATCTCTGCATGTTGGGAATGGGAGACAGACACTCTTTTGGCATGACACCTGGTCCATGAAGGGCTTCTTTTATGATAATTTTGTAAGGCTATACCTTTGTTCCAAGTTTAAAGAGTCCTTTTGCGGGAGGTGCTGATACGGCAGAAACCCTAGAATCAGCACTAGAATCAGGTTTTATTTTTTTAATCCAACATCATATTGGACTTAAATAAACCCTTATAAAAATAAATCAACTAAATAACTAAAGTCCACATTAATTAAACCCAATTACATGGACTTGACCCAAATAATAATAAAAAACAATATTGAATTTTCTGACAGATTCTGTCTGTCAAATTCAAGTGAATTTTAAAAACTTAAACCAGCAGATTCAACATCTGGGCTCAACATCAGAATTGTAGATCTTCATCTTATCTTTCCAGAGAGTCCAAAATCGCAGAAATCCGACTTGTAGAGCTCGAGATATGAATTTATTTCTGAGACTGTGCGCTCCAGGAATTTCTGCACGTGTTCTTTTCGTCCTTGTCTTTGTTCTCCATCTCTTCTTGAATTTCTTGCGAGATCGAATCTTGGAGTTGATTCTAAAATTGAGCTTGCCATGTCCAAACTTGTCTTTGCCACCATGCTCCTCTTTGATTCCTCCAATGTAGCCTTTGCATGCACTATTCTCCAAGTCTCCAAACTTGCCTAGGTAATTTGCATCATTTTCTCCCTCCTCAAAACAATTCGTCCTCGAATCGATACCTACAAAATCAATAGGAGGAAATTTAGTAATACTGAAAGTAGTATGGTCACTACACTTACCTTCTGAACCAAGCTTGTAAGATTTGTCGTTAATGCACTTCATCACTTGGAATGGTCCACCACCTCCAAGATCAATCTTAGAATTCTATTGCTTGAGCTTCTTGAGAAGCACCCAAACCCCTTCTCCAGGTTTAAATATCCACACTTGTGCCTTTGAATTGAGTAGAAAAAGCTCAATTGTTCCTCCATGTAGCACAAACCTCTGCAATGGATACTAAAGAACCCTTACTCCAAGGTCTTGAACTCGCATCATTGTTGCTTGGACAACAACTTGTGCCAAGGGTCTAGAAATAGAATGAAGTTCTATCTCACCATGTTCCTTCAACTCCTTAGGGTATGCATCCCTAAAATCTGGCAAAGAAATAACAACAAAACTAGATAGACAAGGGTAAAGGTTAGATTTGAACCAAGCTTCTTTGTACAAGAGTGCAAACAAACTTTTCTTTTCCTCATATTCAACCCTCTCATCTCTCTCTTTTGCAATCACAAATTGTTTCTTTTCACACACCCTCCCGTTTGAGCCCTTTAACACAATTTCTTTAGAGGCTTCTTTTATCTCTTTTTCTCTCTCACATTCGTCTTCCTCTTTATTTTCTATTTCCTCTCCTTTTGTAAGACTCTCAGCCTTCCTCTTTAGCTCTCCTTTTGCAAAGCTCTCAGCTTTCTTCTCTTCCTCACGCTTCAGCAGTTTTTCGAGCTCCTTCATAATGTCAGCTCTCAGCTTTTTGATGTCCTTTTCAACGGTATCAACTTTTTTAGCTAGATACTCCTTCTTGGTATACTCTTCGTGGTAGTTTCTTCCTTGCTCATTGTGTGCCACTCTTTCTTTAGATTACTCACGATGCTATGCTTCCACTCTACCTTTAACATGCAACTGATCTTCATTGGCTTCTTGTCGAGACAATGGCCGAAGGAAAAATCTATGATCACCCATGTATAATGAGTACCTATTCTTATCTCTATCAGGAGCCACTCTCATATCAAATTGCCAGGATCTACCGAGCAATAGATGGTTCTCATCCATAGGCACAACATCACACAACACTTGGTCAGAATACCTCCCAATTGAAAAAGAAACAAGGACCTGTTTAGTTACCTTGATCTCTGTCATGTCATTCTTCCCTTTTAGCCGATAAGGTCTAGGATGCTTCACACACTCCAATCCTAGCATTTCCACAGTATATGTACTCACCATGTTGGTGTATCTTTCCGCATCAACTTTCAAGCTACAAACCTTCTCCTTCACATAACAACTAGTATAGAAGATAACCTATTGAGCTTCGGGCATCTTTTTAAGTCTGAATGTGTTGAGTCTATCCAACTCTTCTTCATCATAGTATCTTCCTCTACTGTATCTCGAATATTCCATGATGTAAACCTGCAACAAAACTTGTTAGTAGAAAAAGCTCCTCACGTGTTTACATTCGTGTTTATTCCCTCCTTGGCAATTGATGTAAACACTCAGCCATTTACATCTCCTGATTCTATTTCAGTTTATAATTCAGGATCTAAATAAACAAACCAAACAAACCAGATCAGTAAAGTAATTCTACAGAAAACAAAGACAATCCTAATAGAAAGAAAGAAAGGATAACAAATCTAGAAGCAAATAGACTCCAAGAAAGAAAAAAAAGATTACACAGAGAACAAGAATTGTATGTGAATGATTATTGGCAAATTGAGCAATTATAACACAACAATCACCAACACAAAGAAAGCACAAATCACAATCGACAAGAAAGAAAACTACAAAATAGAAAAACTTGTATAGCTGCTTCCTATACATATCCTGCGACCAGAATCTAACACAGAAACGATTTGTATAGATGCCTCCTGGACGAATCCTGCAATCCGAGACCAAAATAACAACAATTTGTATAGAAGCCTCCTACACAAATCATCGACAAGGGAATCTCAAATAACTTTGTATAGCTGCCTGCTGTACGAATTGCGATAACTTCTACACACAAAATAACTCCTTTCAGATTTCAATCAACCAATCAACTCGGCCTCCTGCAAGACAACAATACTTGCAATCCAAACAACCAAAACTTCAATTCCAACAACAAATCCCCACAATCGACTTGCTCTTTTTTTATATATATTTATGTTGACAATAACAGAAATAAATTCGACAACTCTTATATATATATATATATATATATATATATATATATATATATATATATATATATATGTATATATATATATATATATGATTGATTGAAAACCTCAGCTCCTCTACCAAAAGATGATATGGCAGAAATTCTAGAATCAGCACTAGAATTCTCACAGATCAGATTGTGGTCCCGACCTTCAATCTCAATCAAGCTAATGCAATTTCCACCCCTTATTCCTCCTCCAATTAGCAAGAAAAGAAACAAGTAAGCTTCAAGAACACAAATAGATGGGGCCAACTCTGAAACCCTAATCAACAAGAATAATAGAGATTAGTACCAAGGAAATAGAATCACACTACAGATTAAATAAACCTGATAAGTAAATCTAAATTCCTAATATAAACCAAGAGAATCAGCACTCAAGGGTTGTTTGAATCACTCAAACTTGAAGCACTCTCAAAGAGAAAATTTTATTATCAATAATCAATGGTCTTCACTGAAATTTACAAATAAAAAGAACATATTTATACTAGTTTTCCAACCCTAGGTCGGCTACCCTAAGCTAATCCAAGTCAAATTGGATTTTGACTCCAAAACCTACCCTAGGTCGAATTCTAGCAAACCCTAATGGACTAGGTTTTATTTTTTAATCCAACATCATATTGGACTTAAATAAACCCTTACAAAAATAACCTAACTAAATAACTAAATCCCACATTAATTAAACCCAATTATATGGACTTGACCCAAATAATAATTAAAAACAATACTGAATTTTCGGACAGAATCTGTCTGTCAACTTCAAGTGAATTCTGAAAAAGGAAAACGGCAGATTCAGCTTCTAGGCTCAACATCAAAGTTGTAGAACTTTGTCTTATCTTTCCAGAGAGTCCAAAATAGTAGAAATCTAACTTGTAGAGCTCGAGATATGAATTTATTTCCGAGACTGCATGCTCCATGAATTTCTGCACGTGTTCTTCTCATCCTTGGGTTTGATCTCCATCTCTTCTTGAATTTTTTGTGAGATTGAATCTTGGAGTTGATTCTGAAAGTGAGCTTGCCATGTCCAAGCTTGTCTTTGCCACCATGCTCCTTTTTGATCCAATGTAGCCATTGCATGCACCATTCTCCAAGTCTCCAAGCTTGCCTAGGTAATTTGCACCAGGTGCGCCAAGAGGGCTTCTTGAAACTCGGTTGTGTTGCTGCATGGTCCAGACCACTGTACTCTTGGGAGCAGGAGCTCTACACTAGTTTCCAAGAGGAGTTGGACGGGCTATTGCGAGGGGGGGGCGAGGGTAGATTCGTGGGTGTGGGTGCATGGTACACAGGGTTAGTTCTCAGTGCAAGATGCTTACCGGATACTTACTGATTGCGTGGTTCTCATTCTAAAGCCCATTGCTTGGCTTTCTTTGGCCCCTCCTCACATAGAATGTTTTCTATAGAGACTCTTAAATGGTGGCTCGCCACGAGGGTGGCTCTCCAACGTCATGGTATTTTGTCGACAGAAGCAGCTGTTTGTCCACTTTGTGGGAATGTGACGGAGGATGAATCCCATCTCGTTCTCCATTGGTCGGTTACGGCACCTTTGTGGCAGAGATTGTGTAGTTGGTGGGGGATCCTTTGGGTTATGTCGGCGGATGTCGATGCGTGGCTTGTCCAGTGGCCTCTGCTTGCTGGTGTTTGCTCTCAGCAAAGTTGGGTGTTGCTTGGGCTGGCTACGTTATGGACAATATGGTTTGCTCGTAATGCATTCGTGTTTTTCGTCGAGCAGTTCAATGAAGAATCCATTTTTGATATTGTCTTATGTAGGGCTTTTGAGTGGTACAGACTCCTTCACCCTCAGTCCTCCTTTAGCCTTGGGGTTGTCATGTCCTCGTCGGAGCCATTCAGGAGTTGGGGCACTGGGAAGCAGTGCATCATTCGTTACACACAGTGACTGCCATGTTTTGGGTTTTACTGATGTAATCCACAGCTTTTTGAGTTCTATGCACTCGTGTCGTTACCAACTTATTAATTACACTTGTACAGTTGTTTAATAGCAATAAAATACACACGATAGAATAAAAAAAAACTAAATCAGAGTCGCACCAAATGTTAGTGACAAGTTTTTCGGTAAAGAAGTTTTTCTTGTCCCTTCACTTTTTTGTTTTTGTATTTGTTGTCCCTCTTCCTTTTTTTTCACTCAACATGTCCCTGAACACATATTTTATCGGGCCACCATGTCCTTTTTCCATGCTATTGCTGGTTGTTGCTGACGTGTCAGGTGGGGCCCACTTTCTACCTATTTTTTATTTTATTTTATTTTCTTTTTTATCCAAAATTTTAATACATCCCTTCTTTTCTTTTTTTCTCCAAACTCTTTTTCTTTTTTTTTTTTGGTTATTTAACTCATTGCCGCCGCTCCCTCACCGTAGGACTCAATTAATCATCATCCCCAAACCTTTAATCACATTCCATTAATCATCGTCACCTTCACTGCTCCCTCACCGTGAGAAAGCGCAAGGGACCAAGAAGAGAGGGAAGCCACTTCCACCTCCCTTTCTTCTCTCTTCACTACCTTCACTACTCCTTCTCTCTCCCCAACCACCATCTTATCCTCCTCCTTATCAGCTGTCCTCCGCCTCTTCTTCCTCTCCCCGCCCTCCTCCTCCGCCGCCGAGCGTGGCTCGCACTTCCCGGCCTCCAGCGGGGAGTTAAGTATCGCCTTCGCTCCCCGGAGCTTGAACGTCGCCCGGTCGTACGCCTTCGCGGCCTCGACAGCCGTATCGAACGTACCCAACCAGTCCCGAGTCCCTTTCCGGGTCGGGTCACGGATCTCCGCTGCATACTTCCCCCACGGCCTGTGGCACACCCCTCTGTAATGCCGCCTCTCCTCTTCCGCCACCCCTATGCTCCCTCCCGTCTCGTTTCCTCTCCTCCCTCTCGACTCTTCCCTCTGCTTTTTTTAAAACTTTTGTTGTTATCCCAATCGCAGTTTATCATGTTCATTTTGTTGATGGGCTCATGGGGATAGATGGATATCAATGGTAGCTGTGTGTTGATTGTGGTGATTGAGGTTGTTTTAGTGTTTTGTGGGTTGGATTTTTGGATTTTTGGTATGATTGTGTTGATTTTCGATGAAGTAAGGGAGAAGGGAGGAGCAGGGTGGCGAGATTGAGGAAGAAATCGGCGGCCGGTTTTTTGGCGACAGCGCTAGGAGGACGAAGGCGGAAGGTGGGTCGGCGTCGATGTTGACACTAGAGGGGTGAGGCAATGGTGTTGGTTCGGTGCTGGTGGTTACCGAGAGAGGTTGGGAGAGAGATGAGGAGCATGGGGAGAGAAAATAAAAATGATTTATTTAATTCAAATAAGAATTTTATAAATTAATTTTTTGGTAAAAGGAAAGGAAAAGAGAATAAAAAAATAGGCAGTCTCCGTGATACGTGTCACCACTATAGCGTCTAACCGGCAATAGCATGGAAAAAGGACATGGTGGCCCGGTAAAATGTGAGTTCAGGGACATGTTGAGTGAAAAAAAGAAAGCGGGACAACAAATGCGAAAACAAAAAAGTGAAGGGACAAGAAAAACTTTTTTACCTAAGTTTTTCTCCTTTTTTATGCTAAATCACTTATGAGGTGTTACAATGAATTGGCTGAACTATTTCATTACCACCAACGTTGGATGAACAGGATGCTAAGTTTTTTTCCAGTCTTTTCCTGGATAATTTTCAAACATTTCAGAACCCACTGTCCTAATTAATTTCTATAAGGGATCGAATCCCGCAGAATATTTCTCATGGGAAGTGCGGTGAGGATTTTGAATACATGTTTAGTTTTTTAGTGTTTTTTCTAGGTTAAAATATCGTTTTCATTGATGCAACAATGTTATGGAAGCTGCATTTCATGGATAGAAGGGAATCTTCAATATATATATATATATATATATATATATATATATATAAACTCTCTTTTTTTCATCTGTAATTATTGGTTTAGCGGTCTAATTTTGAATCCAGGATAAAACTCTCCTCATACTGTGTTTTTTTTATTATTATTCTTTGTTGGAAGAGTTCAATATTTTATTTTTTCTGGATAAAATAATCCTTCGTATTTCAGCATACAGTGAAAATTTTATTTTATAAATCCATAAAATTACAACATTTGTCATTTGTATTATTCTTTTATAGCATCTTTTAGTTCCCCCCAAAATCTGATTTCCTAGATCTGCGGCTATTGTGCTTTTGACTTACGTGTACAGTGACCGGTTCACAAAGGCATGCCACTTCGGCTATAGTGAATGATAAGCTATATTAGACCAAACATGAAGTCCATTACAATGTATATATCCCTCTTTCCATATTACTGCAATTGGCCATATTGACTGATTGGCAATTATTAGTAGTGCAAATTAGGACACATATGGCCACATGCACTATAGAAGTAAAAAAGTTTTTTTTGTCCCTTCACTTTTTTGTTTTACCTCTTTCTTTTTTTCACTCAATCTGTCCCTCAACTCTTAATTTATTGGGTCACCTTGTCCTTATTACCACCTACAGCCGGTTGGTGCGTGTGAGGCTGACACGTGTCTATGAGACCTTCTTCATCTGATTTTATTTTTTTTCTCTTTCTTTCTTTCCTATTTTCTATTTTCCAAAATTTTTTTTAAGTTTTATGTAATTAGTTTTTATAATAAATAGAAGAGGGGCCCGCGCACCTTCTTTCACTTCCCTGCCCTTCCCATTCCTCAACAACCCGACCACCCCTTCAATCGCATTCGGGTACGACCCGATGATCGCCTTGTTCACCTCGACAACCGCGAGGCTGGTGAGTATGGTACAGGCTATGGCCCGGGTACTCGTGGACCCGAACCGAATCACCCTCACGACCCGCCCGATCGCTCCTTCCGCCACGAGCCCCACCTTGTTATCGTCGTCCAGGGAGAGCTTGAGGAGCAAAGAGAGAGCCTTCTCCTGGAGGGCCGAGTCGGAGTCGGACTCGGGGAGGCTGATACAGGTGAGGACGGAGGACAAGGTGTCCGACTCGTTGAGCTGGCGCCTGAGGGCGGGGTCGAGCTTGGTGAGGCGAGTGAGTTGGGAGAGCTAGTCGAGCTTACGGCTGAGAGGAGACAGCGGAGAAACGAGGGAGGAGATTAACCTCAGGTGGTACTGCTGTTGCTGTTGCTGCTATGGAGGAGGAGGAGGTGGTGGCCGTGGCAAGGAGGAGGTGGAGGAGGGGGAATTAGGAAGAAGAAAACGAAGAGGGAGGAGGAGCAGCATGCGGGGCAGGGACTTCAATAGCAACGCCGCCTCTTTGTGGCGCAGCAGAAATGAGAGAGGCGGAGGCGGAGGGCGGGAGGGTAGGACCCGGTGGGGCCGAGGAAGAAGGGAGTGGAGCAAATTGGGGGAAATAGGATTGTGGCTACTGCCATGGTCTGTGAACTATTAGGGGCTTATTGGAGGCGGTGCTAGCCTGTGATTTTGGGGGAGGGTTAGGGTTAGGGTTAGAATTTGAGTTTGTAGTGGTGGACAATGGAGTGGTCGTCGTGGAGGTGGAGGTGGGGGAGGGGGAGGAGGATGAAGACGAAGGCGAGGTTTGTTTGTTTTGGAATCTTTGTTTACCCAAAATTAAAAAAAAAAAAAGAACGTATGATGACAAAAGAAAAAAGGTTTACACATTTAAAAATATTTTTTTAGAAAAATAATTCGTTTTTTTTTTAAAAATGAATAATTCGCTTAAGCAATTGGTAATCTATATATTTTGATTATATTAGAATGTTTTGTGAAGGGAAAACAAAAAATTTACTTATTAGAAAAAGAATTTAAAACATTTAAAATAAAAGACAAGAAAATAAAGATTCAATAGTACATATTTGTTTACGATTTATTATTTTTTATTATTATAAAATTGATTTATTTTAATTCAAAAATGATTTAAGAAATTAAATTAAGAAAATAAAAAATAGAAGAAAGGTTAAAAAAAGGGCAGCCTATGGTCCCCACAAGACAAGCGTTAGTACCATAACAATCAACCTGTAATAGCAGGTAAAAAGGACATGGTGGGCCGGTAAACCTTAAGTTCAGGGACATGTTGAGTGAAATTAAACGAAGAGGGACAACAAATGCGAAAACGAAAAAGTGTAAGGACAGAAAAAAAATTTTTACCGCACTGTGGATGTCCAGGGAATGGAATTTTTGTCACAACTCTTCATCTCTAGGCAGTACTTATCTATTTTTGTATTGTAGGGATATCTTGTTACAGAAAATAATTTGATACGATTTTGGATACATGCATTTTGTTAAAAAATTACACTTTAATTGAATGGGATTTTTTTTTTTGGTATTGAAGGATAAATAAAGAAAATTACATCACGAAGTCCCGCAGGACGTGTGCACCAGAGGCATCAGAAATCAGCTGTCTCAAACAAAACCCATGAGGGTCGGATAACAATGTTAAACCAAGGGGAAGGGACAGGCTGGCTTTAGCAAGGCCATCAGCAACCATGTTGGCCTCCCTGAAAGTGTGCCGAAAGATGACTCGCCATGGTTTATTGAGTAGCTCCTGAATGCATTCCATGAGGGGTATCCTTTCAAGTCGCGAGTGGTTGTGCGAAGAACGGAGGGATACAACCTCTGTACTATCAACTTTGACAATGAGGTTAGGTACATGTGAGCTCCAAGCAAGGCAGAGTCCATCGTAGACGGCCCAGAGCTCAGCAAGGAACGGTGAACAAGGCTGTAGGCGATGGGTGAAACCAAGCAGCCATTTACCATCATGTCTTCGCAGCACACCTCTTGCACCTGCGTGTCTCGAAGAGTAGCAAACCGCACCATCGGTGTTGAATTTCGCCCAGCCGTTGTCCGGCGGCTCCCAGCCAAAGATGACCGTGTGCAAGGATTGGCGAGTTCCAGCTGAAGACGTCATCTGAAGCTCACGCCATATCTGGAAACTGAAGTAGACTATCCGTTCCGCGAGTTGCTCCGGATCCGGATGGGCCGGTTGCGGCTGGAACACATATTCATTTCGTGACTTCCAAAGCATCCATTTGCCGACACCAAATAAAAGAGGCCAGGGGCATCTCGCATGACAATCCAATGTGGAAGTGAGCATCTCAGAAAGCCATGAGCTCAGGTCCAATCCTGCAAAGAAAATAGACCAACTATTAGTATTGATTAAATATCTCCAAGTGGTTTTAGCAAAAGTGCAGTCACGTAACGCGTGCATGCATGTTTCAGGTAGCTGTAAGCATCTTGGACAAGTGTCTACTACAGCCATATGACGATACACTCGTGTGTCATTTGTAAGGGTAGACTTATGAGTGAGTTGCCAAAGAAAGGTTCGAATTCGTGGCAAGCCCTACCAGCGCCAAATGTGCTTCCAAGGCGCATTGTGGGTATGCTCCCTGTCACTACGAATAAACTGGTAAGATGACTTGACGGTGCATTCACCCGAGCTAGAATGCTCCCAGATAACCACATCCTCATCCCCAATCGGGTTGAGTGGGGGAGATAAAGCTAAAATGCCTAAGACGTCTAGGGCGAGGTATGGACGAAGCGCCTCAATATTCCAAGCGCCGTCGGGCCCAACATATGATGCAACATCCCTATAAAGCTGGTCCATCGGGACCCCCTGCAAAGCGAGTGACTTAAGGTCCCCCACACCGCCAAGCCAGTTATCCATCCAGAACCGTACATTAGTACCAGTCCCCAGGATCCAAGAAGCCCCCTTCTGGAGAGTGGGCCAGGCCTTGCAGATTCCTCTCCAAACGTGTGAGCAATGGTTGCCAGAGACCATCTTAGGCAGAAAACCTGCACCAGCACCATACTTGCCCTTGAGAAGACGAACCCAAAGCAAATCCGGGTTGGTGAGAAATTTCTAGGCAAGTTTAATGAGGTAAGCCTCATTCGCCTATCGCAAATTCCGGAGCCCAAGCCCTCCATTTGATTTGGGCTCACAAATAGTATTCCAGTTCACTAGAGAAGGCTTCCTGCTTGTCGAGGTGGAGCCCCGTAAGAATTGGCGAGACTTTTTGTCTGCATCCTGGCAAATAGAAGCCAGGATCGAAATCTTCTGCATGGAATAGGTCGGAATGGCCTGCAAAACAGAATGGGTGAGCGTTAGTCTGCCCGCAAACGATAAAGATTGTGTTTTCCAGCCTTGGAGCTTGGCGTCAATTTTATCGGTAATCGACTTGAAAAGTTTGGCACTAGTGCGGCCATGGATAAGAGGAATGCCCAAGTACTTCCCTAGATTGTCAGTGAGGGGGATATTGCATGTGGTACTGATGGCCTGTGCTAGACTAGATGAAACATTGCGCGAGCAATAGATACGGGACTTGGGGCGACTGATGCGCTGGCCCGAGCTGATACAGAAGTCCTCAAGACATTGCGTGATAACATGAGCTTGTTCCACCGAGGCTTCTGCAAATAAGATGAGATCATCAGCAAAGAATATATGAGATATGGGGGGCTCCCTCTATTGACTTGGACAGGTTTCCACAAATTAGAATCGACTTTCGAAACAATAGTTTGCGACAATCTTTCCAAACACAGAACAAATATGTAAGGAGAAAGAGGATCTCCCTGCCGAAGGCCCCGGGCAGGTGAGAATGCCGAGGTAAGTTCTCCGTTCCAGAGGACCTGCATAGAGCTCGAAGAGATACAAAAAAGAATTAGGGAAATAAGGATGTCAGGTAAACCCGCATCCTGTAAAGTATCCTTAACAAAGTCCCAACAAATTCTGTCATATGCTTTCTCTAGGTCAATCTTAAACGCCATGAACCCTTTCTTTCCCTTCTTAATGTGCATGGAATGAATGATTTCTTGTACGACGATGACATTGTCCATGATCTGTCGACCAGGTACGAAGGATGATTGGAAGGGAAGCACCAAAGAGTTCATCAATGGTTTCAACCTGTTGACAAGAACCTTAGAAAGAAGTTTGTAAGTCACATTGCAAAGACTAATGGGTCGAAATTGAGAGAGAGTTTTTGGAGAAGAAATTTTTGGAATTAACACCAAGAGAGTTTTGTTAAGGGAAGCATCAAAACCACCAAAGGAGAGAGCATCATTCACAAAGCTGCATAAGCTATCCCTCACAATGTTCCAGTGCTGTTGAAAGAACCAGCTGGAAAACCATCCAATCCAGGCGCTTTGTAAGGCTTCATGTCTTTCAAAGCATTATGAATCTCATCCGTTGAGGCCGGTCCCGGTAAGTGTGAAAGAGCCTCTGAGGGAAGTGGCGGAAAAAGGCCCCGCCACCCATACTGCACCATATCGGTATCCTCCAAAGAGAAAAGATTACGGTAAAAGTTGGTTGTCTCTTGTTGAAGTCTAACCGGATCAAAACACCAGCCAGGGCCAAATTTCAGCCCATGGATACGATTACGTTGCCGTCTGATAACTGTGGTAGTATGGAAAAAGAAGGTATTTCGGTCCCCGCATTGAATCCACTTGCTCCTGGATTTTCTGGTACCAGATAATCTCCTCTTGTAAAAGAACCATATCATATTCACTTTGTAGCTTCTTTTCAAGTTCAAGAAGGGAGGGGTTAGCTGACCCTCCATCACGAGCTCTCTGTATACCGGCTAGGCGGCGAAGAAGTCTGGCTTTCCTCTGGAAAATATTCCCAAAGTAAGACCGGTTCCAAGAAGATAGGATAGATGCAAGATGCGAGGTGGCAGTACTAATAGATTGCGATGACTGCCAACTATTGGAGACAAGAGATCGGAAGTCCTTATGAGTAGTCCATGCCAACTGGTTTCTAAACGGCTTATTCCTCCCCATCTGAGATCCAGTGTCCAGCTTAATAAGAAGTGGAGAGTGGTCGGATTTGGTTCTCGGAAGGTGGAACACCGCCGCTTCCTGGAACACAGTGCGCCATGTAGCGTTAGAAATTGCACGATCCAAGCGTTTCCTCACCCGCCCTCTCGCCCAAGTGAAAGCCGTGCCAGTGAAGCCCAGGTCAAAAAAATGGGATTAGTTACACTCCTTTTGCATTTCTGGATGCAGTGTTTAGAAAAAAAATTATAAATGTTAGTCTGGCGAATGGTTCACTGCTATCTACAGCATTAAACCAATTGATGAAGTAATTAATAGCTTAGTAGCTGAATGTGTTCGCTCATCTTTCAAAACGTTTGAAACTTTTGGTTTTGTTTCAAAAATTTTGTTGCTTTACCGGGAAACCCCTGTATTCTAGTTTGTGTGGAGAAAAGTAATGGTTGATTTCGTGGTAGGATATTACTATTATCCAAGCTTGAGATTGAGGGTTTGATTTTTTTTCTTTTTTGCTTCATATTTTTGCTTCATTCTTTTGTTTTTAACTAACTTTTCTTCCTATTTAAGTAATATTTAGTATAGGTATACTAGTCTCGCTTCTTAAAAATGTTTTCGGAGAATGTTATCATTCTGTTGGACCCAAAAAGAATTCAATGACAAGATAGCTTACTATAGGGACTCGGATTTCAAATTTGAAATGAAGATTATGTACGACAATCCCTACAGAAACTTATACAAAATGCTGAGGTGAGAAATTGAAAAATTTGAAAAGATTACGTCCATAAATCGGTTGAACCTAGCAGCACCCAATTTGAAATTGCCATACTTAAGAAAATCAAAACCTAATGTTCTCCACATATTGATCGGGATGTAAATTAAACGAGCCAAGATATTTGGCTAACTTGATATGACTCGTTAAAGAAACGCCCAAATTCGAGTTAGATTGAGTTCTAATTTTTATGTTGGACTCGAATGGCTCGAGCTCATCTCGTTTGAGCTCGTTATCTTAAATTTAGACCGATTTGATTTAGCTTGAGTCGAATATACAAAGTTTTACGATTGTTTGAACTTGATTAAAATCTTGAATAGGCTCACGAGGCTAACGAGTCAAGTCAAGTGCTACTAAACTCGAGATCAACCCGTTAAACACGCAGGATGGTAAAGCTCGAGCTCAATAAAATTAAATCGGTTTTGAGTTATGAAGGAGCCGATCAGAAATTGTGTATAATAACCAGGTGATAGGACTAGAAGAGAGAGTAAGGTCTATGTGGCATAAAAATGAGTAACAAATAGTGGTTTGGTACTAGGGGAAAAAGTTGACAGAGAAAGACGTATATACCATACCACCAACCAATCCTAAAATAAAATGAATAATCCTAGTTCGTAGAAATGTGAAGTGGCGTAGCTGAAAGCCTGAAACCTTCTCGCTCGCCCCCTTTATTGCAGACACGGAAACCTCGAGGAAGGCGTGCGCTATTTTATGGTACCACCACCCCTCACCTTCCCCCCCCCCTCTTTACTACTACCATAAAATAAAAAAACTGCATCCTCCTCCTCTTCCTCCTCTTCTCTAGAATATAATAATAAATAAAAAAGTAGATACTCGTACAAAGAATACGCATACATACCATACCAGTCGTATTTATTAGGTACCACCAGTAATTAAGCAATGCTCTTTTTTTCGTTCCTCCCAAACGTAACTCAAAAACCTCGTGCCATTTCATAATATCTCTCTACCTTCTTGTTTTTTACTACCCCACCCAACTCCACCCACTGACACTGTCCTTTCTTCTTCTTCTGTTTTTTTTTTTTTTCCTCTTAATTAATTGTACCTCCCTGTCCCTCTCCCTCTCTCCCGCCCTTGCGTTTAAGTTGTGTCAATATATATAAGTTCTTTCTTTTCCTTACTTATATAACCACCCAAGCCCCTTTTATTTTCTTCTTGCGTTACTCCCAAAGAGCCAAAAGAAACATAAGAAAGAAAAAGAAACAGATGTCGAGAGCAGCTACTGTTGAGCTCGATTTCTTTGCCATGGACAAGGACTCCTCCTCCTCCTCCTCCACCACTTCCTCCTCCGCCAAGTCTCGCATGAACAAGCTCTTCCCTCGCCAGAGAAGCTTCCGAGGTTGGCTCTCCTTCCTCTATTCTCTGGTCTGCTTTCTTCGAAGAAGATTCATGCACAAAAAAATCGAACTTGTTGATTAATTTTGGTGCGCAAATTAATGATAGTTCTTAGTTTTCCATTTTTTGTTTTGTTGCAGATATTCAAAGTGCTATCTCCAAAATCAACCCTGAGCTGCTCAAGTCTGTGATTGCCTCTGCTTCTGCAAACCAGACGACCCCTGAGGGTGGGAATCTGCAGGCTTTTCCCAAGAATTCTTACTCCCTGCCTTCTACTCCAAAAGAAGACCCCGCCCCGTTATTCCCTGCTTTCCCTGTCTTTTCTCCTCTCCCCAGGTAATCCTCCTATATATATTATTTCTACTTGTTTGCTTACCCTTTCCCGCCGGCCTTGTAGTTTTCTTCTGAAAAGAGAATATTTATGTATGGGGTTGCCATATATCCAGGGCTGCTATCGAGAATCCTACCCTAGACACAGCTCCTTTGACAATATTCTACAACGGCAAAGTTGTAGTCTTTGACGTGGCTCGTGATAAGGTTTGTGATTTCTGGAACCAAAAATGCTCAATTCCTTCTTGGTTTTTCTTTTCTTTTCTTTAATATTGAATATGATAATATTGAATAGTATTGCACATGTGTTTTTTTTTTTTGCTTTTAACTTTCTGTTGTTCTTTGAGTGTTGGGGTGTATAACTGGTGGGATTGTGTATGTACAGGCGGAGACCATTTTGAAACTTGCCGAGAAGGGAATCTCCAAAATTAGTACAGAATCATCATCTGACCCAATTGTTGGGGTTGCGTCTGCTGATGAGCAACAGCTGCTTGAGACTGATCTTAATGGAGGTTTGTGTCGGTTAATTAATCCCCATCTTTTCTTCCTTTTGATTAGTTAATTAGACAGTTTTTTTTTTAATCTTCTTTGTTAACTATAAATGGTGGTAATATTTGGTTTGGTAAACAGATCTGCCAATGGCTAGGAGAAAATCACTGCAGAAGTTTCTGGAGAAGCGCAAGGAAAGGTATAAACCCACATTTCTTATTTGCTTTTTCTTTTTTTTTTCTTTGCAAGGAAAGCATGTTCTGGTTCTAATATTCGAGAATCATCATCACGCACATAGCTTCTTGTTTATGGAATTTGTTCTTTTTTCTTACAAGATGTGGTTAATAGATTTGCAAAACCCCGTTAAGTATCATTTATGGAGATACTCTCTTTAAAAAAACAAAACATATATAGAGATACTGCTGGAGCACACATAGAATTTCTGTGTAACAGTATGATTATTATGGATAGAATGTTGTCTGTCTCTGTGGACAAGATGAATTTTGGACAATTGCTAGCGGCAAAATTGTTTTTCTTTTTTTTTTTTTTGAGAAATGCTAGTTTAATGTTTCTTTTTGTTGTTTTCACTTATTATAACCAAAATTCTAAAACTTTTGCTCATGGTTATCTTGGGAGGATAGTCCTCTGATCTACTTTTTATTAAGAGGAATCTTTTTCTTTTCCTTTCTTGTACATGTCTTTCTTTTCAAAGAAAAGGTGTAGATTGAGGACTTTTATCTGCAAAAATAGGCACCATTAAATTCTTCATTAAATTCTTATTTGACTGCCTACCATCAAATGCAGGCATGGACAATGAAACGTATTTGCAGGTGTTTGTTACATGGGTTTATGCTACGTACGTAGATTTCACGTGCTTTACTTGTTGGTTCAATTCTTAGCACAAAAAGCACCGAAAGTGATAGTAAGGAAAAACACAAAATGTTTCATTTTCACATCAAATTGACCATGTCTGTGAACATTTAAGTTTCCCAGAAATTTCCCATGAAACAAGATGATGTGTGGGCCTGTAGAGACTAAACGCATTTCACTTCTTCTAGTCTATACTTCCAATGCATAAGTGTCATTTCCACCATGTTTTTATGCTTTCTTTCTTAATTGTTCCAAAAAATTTCCACACCTAATAAAATAACACGCGTCTTCGTTGTTTTTGCAGGTTGACTTCGGTGTCTCCCTTCCTTTGCACGCCTATTACGCGTTTTTAGACCAGAAAAAAAAAAATCATGGAAGGAGCCATGGCAGCAGGAAGTAGGCATAAAAGAAAAAAAAAAAAAGGAAGGAAAGAACTGGAAGACTTCCTTCCTATATATCATATATATTTGTTCCCATTTTCTTTTGAGATGGTCCGCCTTTAATCTGGCTTTTCCTCTTTTGAACGGATAGCTACTATAGATATATATTATTCTCATGGGTTTGGTTTGTATTATTGTGTAGGTTTATGAGTTGTTGTTGTTGTTGTTGTTGTCAAGAGTCACGTTTTTGTCATGGTCCCTTTAAAACTATGGGAATTAGGCTAAGGCTGATTAGATATCTGTTTTCAGCTTTGCCACACTTTCCTGTGTGGTCACTTCGTCAATCTCCCATGTATGGGGCCGTGCTTCTTCATTTGGATATTAATTAAAATCACATGTATGTACTTAAGGCTAACTTGTTCCATTGTTGGAATCATAGTTGAAATGTTATTGTTTATTAATGTAATGCCTGCGTTGATGGTTGCATCTTTGTTTACTTTGCTCGTCTTGATCGTGTAGCCAGAAATAGAACATGTGGCTTTGCTTCATTATTATTTTTATTTTTGTTTTGGTTGAATTTGGTGGGAATCCAATGGTTATAATAATGTTATGCAGGGGAAGACGGATTTCGCCATAAGTAAACAAAATTAGAATTATATCAGATAAGTTGCCCCTTGGGTAATTAAGTAAATAGATTATTGCTTCTTTCAGACTCTTTTATCGGATTTCTTTCCGTAATCAACTAATCTTGCAGGAGTCAGTAAAATTATAAGATAGCATTCAAGGGTACATTTTTTCCCGTGGGATTAACTTGTAGAGAAAAGTAAAACTCACCATATATCGCTGCCAAGGATGCCTTTCTTCTGGAAGCTATTTTCCTATTGATACCTTTTCTCTTTTTTTATTTATCCAAAAGTACTTTGATAATGAAATCAGTTTAGCTTCCAGATAAAGTAAAGGCTTAGTCATACAAGTTATGATGGCTTATTATGAATAATCTATATGGAGTTCTGATTTAACATTTTTTTTATTTACGTGTCATCGGATATGAACATCTTAATTGTCAATACTGGTTGTGGTTGATGGATATAAAAGGATGTATCTAGTAAAATTATGCTACATCTGTGAACTATATATATATATATATATATATATATATATATATATATATATTAACAAGGTGTTGGTGCAATGGTCCAGCATGCTGCGATCCCTTAACTCACACGTTTTAGGTTCGATTTGAAGAAACGTGAAGGTGTGAAAAATAAACCTGTTGAGATTGGTTAAATATGTTGGACCCTTATTTTTGTGATCAAGTTGACATTATGATGATTTAAGTTGTTGCACCCTCCATTTCTTTACAGCGCATGTGCAGTGCTTGTGACTTTTTAGTGTATTAGTGTTCTAGTATGTAGCAGCTTTTCATTTCATCATACTGACCACACTTGTAAATACTTCTAATATTCAATAAAGATACTTGACTAGCATAAAAAAAAATCTGTAAAGCATTTTAATTTCATACAAGTAAAAATTGATTAATATAAGCTAATATTATTTGTAAGTGCAATGGCTTCTCCTTAATATTTATTTTAGGGGTTATAGATTCGATCATAAGGTAGCTGGGGAGAATTTGGATAGTTTCTATGCTTCTGATGTATCCAAAAAAAATTTAACCTAGAAAGTGTGGAGCAGATCTGCCGATTGCCATGAATCTCATATCATGGAACTGTTGCAGGCTTGGGAACCAGACAACAGTTCGTGCTTTGAGGCGGCTTGTTCGCGCCCAAGATCCTAGTATGTTATTTTTAATGGAGACTCTATAAAAGTTTTTGAAGTAGATAGGATTAGATACTCTTTAAGTTTTAATTTTAGCATCAGTGTTGATTGTGATGGTCTGGGGAGACAACACAGTGGGGGGGATTTCAATTTGGTGGAGGGACCACTTGACAGTCACTTTGAGATATTTTTCTTTACATCATATCGACGTGGAAGTGGCAGGGGCATAATTTCCAACTGGTTGGCTGTTTCGGTATTTACGAGTGGCCTGAGGTAGGAAACAAGCATCTCACGTGGAGCTTCATACACTAATTAGGAGTACAGGCCGATCTCCCTTGGGTCCTCTTTGGGGACTTTAATGAAATTATGTACAATGTTGTGAAGGAAGGGAGAGTGCCCAATGATCTTGTTTTGATGCAGGCTTTCCATTTTGCTCTCAATGAGTTTGGTTTGGAAGATTTGGGATTTGATGGCAATCAGTTTACATGGGTTAAACTAAGGGATGGTGTGATATGACTGTAGGAGAGATTGGATAGATTTGTTGCAAATCCAAGCTGGAAGTCGCTCTTCTCTAAATTCCAAGTCACACACCTGATGCGTCTAAGGTCAGACCACCATCCGATTATGTTGAGCCTTAATCCTGCACAACGGCGAGCTGATCCGAGATCGAACTTATTCAGGTTTGATCAATCAACGTGGGTTGGACACCAGGAATGTGAAGGGGTAATTCGGCAGGTTTGGGACTACCATCGCAGTTCCCCGTCGGGTTTTCCTGTCGATGCGTATTGGCTTTGTCTTCATGGAATAAGCATACTTTCAGCAATGTCAGCCGACAGATTAAAAAACTCTCACAACAGCTGGGCGAGTTCAGTCTTTGAATCCCAACTCCGAGAACCTAGCTGAAAGCTCCCAAATTTCTACCGAGCTTGAATCATTACTTGTGGCTGAAGAGAAGATGTGGTTGCAGTGGTCAAGGGTAAATTGGTTGTGGGATGGAGACAAAAATACTAATTTCTTCCATCGGAAAGCCTCCTACCGGCTGAAGAGGAATCGCATTAGAGGGGTCAAAGATAACAATGGTCGTTTACAGACAAGCTTTGAAGGGATAAGTGGAGTTGCATGATAGTACTATCAGGAGTTGTTTATTTTTTTATATATATATATAAACAATGTTATTAATATAACTCTAATCAGCAAAGTAACCACATCATCAAGGAGATGACGAGTATCTGCACACTACAAGCAGATACAATATATCAATCTACACAAACAAACCAGAGACCAACACTGTCAGGTAAACTAACTCTCCAATTACACAAAGGAGAGTTTAACATGGACATGTCACCATCTATTATTACTATCTGGGCAAAGCAGAACATTAGTAAAGCAATATAGAAAGCTAGGTTGTTAACCTTGATCTATACAATCACTCTCAATTGAATATGATCAAATAAAAGACCCCAATCTACCTCCTTATCTGAAAAATCACCCAATTAGACCCGAATGAGATCTCAGCTATCACCACATTATTAGAAACTCGAGTTACCGAGGAGATGAACAGCAAGCTGATGAGACTTTTTACTCCACAAGAAGTCAAAGAAGCCCTGGGTCAAATGCATCCCACCAAAACCCCAGGACCTGATGGTATGCCTGCTCTCTTTTATCAATCTTTTTGGCATATTGTTGGTTCTGATGTTCTTGACATTGTTTTTAATATTCTTAATCATAAAATGTCACCACAGAACATAAACACTACCCATATTGTCATGATTCCCAAAATCCGACGACCTCAACTCCCCGAACATTTTAGACCCATTAGTTTATGTAATGTCTGTAAGTTTCCTAAGAGCTATATGACACTCATAATAGACTCAAGAAGCAGCGGAATTAAGGAAACAAAACAAGAACCGCATGTGAAGCTACAAAACCGAATAACAATTTTACTTACCTTTCCTCCTTGAGGTCTTTCACTCAATAGCTGGAAGGAATCAGTAAGAGCAGGATGAAACGTCCTCCTCCTCTAAGGTATCCACACGAACCTTGATCTTCCCGGAATCGTCACACGAATCCAAGAACGAGCACTCCCTCTTGGTGTGCTAGCAACAAAGGAAGGAGCTTGTGAATGGGTGTGTATTTTGGGGTGCAATGGCTCTTGCTTCTTTCTCAAAGAAGAAGAGAGTTTCAGAGTGTTTTT
>JAKUCV010001071.1:0-28233 GCA_028386065.3 Turnera subulata | reverse complement strand
TCACTCCCCTCCATCAAATGCCTCTCTTATAGCAGGTTAAAAGCATCTTTGGGCATTAAAATAAGTGTCCACTAGGAATAATCCAGGTGTTACACTCTTTATGCACGTTCAAAAGGAGTGTCCACATGTTTTCCACTGGCTTTTCTGATATGGGTGGAAAGATTCCCTTAAAAGGTGCTGACAGTGTGCTGAAGACCACATTGTGGACCACACTGTGCTCAAGATAATAAAATAAAATTCCACTTTCTCGTCCACCAACATTCCCACTGTCCAGAAATATTCCCCATGTGTCCCTTTTCTGATTTTCCAGACATCTTTATGCCAAGTGCTTCATTATTTTATTGAAAGGGTGTTGAAAGTGCTTGTGACCCACTTTTGATGAATAAAATAATGATTCCACATGACTCTTCTGATTATGCTCGTCTATATGGGGTGTTCAGGTCACTTTCCACATGGTTTCTTGACACTTTCCACATGGCTTCTTGACAGGTAGGCTTTAATTAATATATGAAAAGATTAGGCACTGTCTCGGGAGCTGTCAGGGACACTGTTTTGATTCTTCTTTGAACTTGGTGTTTTGTTTTGGAATTTTTTTCTCAAAAGCACTGGTTTGCACCTGAAAGCAAACTTAAATTAGTAAAATCAATTTTTGTCATAAACTAGGGTAATTTATTAACAAAATGAAGATATGAATCCTAAATGCAAGGCCAAAACACTCAAACATATTGTAAAGTATGTGTGATTTTGTGTGTATCAACCAGCTTAATCTGCCTAGAATATCCAGTGTACACAAAAGACAAATAAGTCATGATTAAACACAAAAACACCAATCGAAGTATGAAGGCTTTAATAGTTTGGATGGTAATGGTAAAATGTAACATCTCACAGAATTATTTGTGTCCTATATATTCTTCTAGGCAAAGAAGTAATTAGTCAATCTGAAATAACAAGGACAAACTGAAACACCTAAAGCTGGAGAAGTAACATGAATGGTGTACCAAAACGACACTAGTAGCCCTCTTCAGTAGCAGATTGGCTTTGTTTTTCATCAAGTTATTCAACCCGATGTGTTCGGTCCCCCTTTAAACCTTTCGGGGTTTCAGCCTTTGTAATCCTCCACATTGTTATTTGAATTCTTAAAGCGATTTGATGTTCACGCCATGTCTCTATCTGATATGGCCAAAAAAAATATACCTGGCCAGATACCCATAAAACTTTCTAGATCACAAACGGAAGAGTCTAGATCACAAATGAAACTAAAAGACTGTTATCAAACATTTTTCTTATGATTTCAAGAGCTTTGATCAATGTCATAAATTCTTCAATGCTGTTGGAAATCGGAGAGCAGCAGATTTTGGTGGAAAGCTCTCATACAAATTCTGAGAATTTTCCAGAAATACAAAGAACACCATAAACACTAAGTATACACTTAGGCATGGAAAAACCAATGGTTTTTCCACATACAATCCTCTAGAAACCGTAGTTATTTATACAATAAAAGTGTTGTCTACTAATTAGGAGCTAACTAGGACACTTGATTAGGCTTGGCATGCTTGAACACAATTAATAAGGATGCAAACCCTTCATTTTCCCAAGGCTTATCTTATAAGCTACTTTAAATTAAACAAAAAATTAATTCAAAAGACATACTTGTAGTTATAATAAAAAGCAAAACATAACAGCACATTTTTCCTTCTTGCAATGCAGCTTGATCATATTCTAACATTTCCCCATGAGCAAACTGTCCTTCAGCTTCATCTCCATTTTCAACTTCAGCAGACCTCTTCAACAACTTGAACCTGATTCTTGTCAATGACTTGGTGAACAGACCTGAAGTCTCTCCATTCTCTTTTCCTTTTCCTCTTAACATCTTCTTTTCTTAGCAGTTGAAAGATCATATAAATCAAAAAACTCTAATGACTTCTCTTCAATGTATACTTCAATCTTTTCTCACGTTAAAATTCTGATCTTATCATTTATCACTTCCAAAATTTCAAGCTTAACAAACTCATCTTCACAACATTTAATGACAACAACATCATCAAGCACTTCTATGCCTAAACTGTCATTCCCACACTTGAGTTCTATTGATTTAGAATTAGAAAAATCTATGAATTCTAAGCATGAATTCTCCTTAACAACAAATCCGGAGCTCTTTTCGCAAAGTCAATAGCATTTTCAAGACTATAATCAGTGAAAAACTCATCAAGCACAACATCATCATCAAAAAGTTCATCAATTTCATAATCCTTACCAGCAAACTCATCACTTTCATCATCTGAATTCAAAACAAAGCCATTCATTACCTCTATTTTTGAATCTTCCACAAGATCGTCACAACACTCTTTTTCATCTTTAGTGTTCCAGAACTCATCATTTTCCAGGAACAAAATCACTTGATCTTTAATGAACGTTTTCTGCCAGAAAAATCCAGGCCAAACTCTTCCTGCAATTTCTGACACAGCATATCTGTTGTTGTTGTATCAAGGTCAAAACACTTAAGAAGTTCTCCCAATCTTCCAATAATCTCCCAATCAGACACCATCTTTTCCTCCTTTTTTTGGTATCTAACAAACTAACATACATGCCCCTTAAGAACAATTATGCTCCGCTACCAATTGTTGGAAATCGGAGAGCAGCACACATTTTGGTGGAAAGCTCTCATACAAATTCTGGGAATTTTCCAGAAATACAAAGAACACCATAAACATTAAGTATACACTTAGGATGGAAAAACAAATGGTTTTTCCACATACAATCCACTAGAAACCGTAGCTATTTATACGACAAAAGTGTAGTCTACTAATTAGGAGCTAACTAGGACACTTCATTAGTCTTGGCATGCTTGAACACAATTAATAAGGATGCAAACCCTTCATTTTTCCAAGACTTTATCAGCTACTTTAAATTAAACAAAATATTAATTCAAAAGACACACTTGCAGTTACTACAAAAAGCAAAACATAACAACATATTTTTCCTTCTTTCAATGCAGCTAAATCATATTGTAACAAATGCTGCAGGGAAAAAACATAAGAAACTTAGAACCTCACTGGTCCAAGAGAACCAAAGGGTGAAACTCGCCTAACACCTCCATTTAAGAAATTTGACAATCATTTAGCAAATGAAATATCCAGTCATTAACAATTCGTAGACAGTCTGGCTGACTATTGATCAAGAATAACTTTCGAAGCGGTTCCCCCAAACCGGCGTGAAACAACTTCCTGAATTAAAGGCAACGTTAGAGCCTCTCCAGTAGAAGTATAGGCATGAGTGTGGGCTTCAGATGCCAGTGGCTGGACCCAGCAAGATGCTCACACACAAGATATCCGATTGCTCGGAAGATACAGTCACACTCAACAGACTTTCAGAGCTTACAACTTTATATACAAGACATGCCCATGTGTCTCAAACAATGTAAACAATGTGCATGCAAGCAGGAACCTATAAAAGCTTGCTTGAAGTGGTGAGTAGTAGAAGTTTTCATTTTTCACCCAAAAAAGAAAAGTACAAATAGAAGTCAAAGTATAGCTGCTGAATCACTATCTATGTAATGCATGTGCAATTGAGCACCAAGCAAGGTTTCCAGACTTAAACACCCAATGATTTCATATATTCACAAGGTGACAACATCTTATTTTCTCATTTCTGTTCAGGATGTCACCTAAAAATATAGGTCATGCCAATACCACTACTCTATCTTCAAGAATGAATATAAACAGGTTAGGTGGTAAATTCAGCTTTCAAATCCAAACCTTACGGTGTGTTCACATAACAATAGATACCCTAATGGGATGAGATTTGCATCCAGTCACACTCAACACTTTCACAAAATATTCAATATATAATTCTAGAAAAGTTAGATACATCATTGGAAAGAACACTTAGAACTTACCCGATTTGGCTGGGTGGAGCTGGTGCCTGCAACAAGATTTGGGCGGGAGGAGCTGGAGCGAGACTGAAAAAACTTCTGGTTTTCTTCCCTCAAGCGCCGGTTTTCTTCCACCAACTACAGGTTATGGTCCGTACTCACGTGATGAGCGCGATTCTGCTCGTTCAACAGTTGGTTTTGCTTGCTATATTGCTCTACCAGACGTGCATTGTCCACTCCCAACCGAACATTTTCCAACCCAGAATGTGAGATGCTCGCGGATGCACCCCTCAGGCTAGCCGCGGCATTCTATAGGCCGCCTTAGGGAGGGGGAGTTTCGGCCATTACTATTCTCATTGGTGCTATCAATGATTGTTTCCTGCTCTTTTCATCCTTTCATCTTTCTTATATCTCTCTGGCTTTTATTTGATATATAGCTTCCTTGAGTCCTTGACTGTTCCAAGAATTATGTGATCCAAGCTCTTCAGTCAGTTTCTTTTGAAACTTCTATACAATAGATGGCTAACTCGATTTGTAGTCAATTTCCTGAAACATTTTAGCACAAGAAGAGATAGTAGCTTGACGTGGGCTATGAAGAACAGGAGAGAGGCTAACTTCTGGCTTATATGTTTCCAGCAATAATCCATTGCTACTTCAATTTCAGCGTCATCTTAGAAGGTTACTAAGTGTCACTCTTCTAAATTTGTTGAGATGACTTTGAAAGCCTAACTATATGGCTCTCCCCAGGACATAAAAAGAACTTTTCAAGTAGTTAGCTCTTTTCCATCGCTGAATCAGAGATCCAAAGTTTGTATGATCAGTTTACACTAAAAAAAATCAAAAAGAAAAGAAGCTTTGTCTCTGCCAAAACTCAAATTCATTTCTTTCCAAACGTATCTGCAATATTAAGAGGCTAATACATGGGAGGCTTCTCAAATAAACTTCCTAAAGGCAATTACTCCAGAAAAGAAAGGAGTAACCCACTTCGTTTGCTGATTAACCTCAGTTACTTAACCAATCCCTTGTCTATGGTAAACATACATTCATACCAGCTTAATCTGCCTAGAATATCAGTACATATACTGGTAAGTAATATTAGAAAAGACAAATGCATCAAAGATTAAACACAAAAACACCAAGTATCAAGGCTTTAATAGTTTAGATAGTAATAGCAAAATGCAACATCTAATTAGTCAATCTGAAATAACAAGGACAAATTGAAGCACCTAAAGCTGGAGAAGTAATATGAATGGTGTGCCAATTCTTGTACCCGCACCATGTACCAAAATGACTCTAAAGGCCAAGAAAAAGGTGACAGAGTACAATGAATCTGGTAACTTATTCCATACAGGAGCAGCAGTCACAGATTAAGCATGAAACACGCAATCGCGGAGCTGAATAACAAAATCATTTTACTCAACCATTGTCGTTTACTGGCAGATTGAAAAGGGAACAAGTGCGAACATGCCACTTGTACCACATAAATGTTAAGTACATTTTTGTCTTTTGTGCAAACCATCTAGATTTTGAGCTTGATTTGCAGACAAGGGTCCTGATCTTCCAGGGATTACAGTATCTAGGAGCCAAGGGAGGTGAATAGGGACTCTTAAACTAAGAAGCACATAGACTGTTCAATGAGTAGGACTGAGATATGGTTGCAATGGCACGGTAGTAGCAGGCAGATGCAGGAAGAAGATCTCATTGGCAATGTCAGGGGAGGCAAGTAGGCACTAGGACATGGCTTCACATACTGTTGTTCCAAAATGCTACAAGAGCATCAGAAGTGAGGTTAATCTGCATTTACTATTACATGCACAATGCATTTACTATTGCATGCACAATGCATTTACTATTCATTATGGTTGATTGATGAAACCAGTCATCAATTAAGTTCCTTCTGAAGCATTCTGCCGAATGTCGAGTACATTTTCTTAAAAACATGTTCCTGAAGCCACGGCATTGTAAGAAATTTGTTCTAACTTTTTCATTTCCTGAAGAAGGATTACCATGGGAGTATACGAGTTTAGGAAGAGAGGCAAACACTGTCCTTCCATGTGTACGGTTGCTAGGGAAGCCGATCATAAGAAATGACAATGCTGCAGAAGTTTCAACTGTGAAGTTATTCTTAATATGATATGGGGACAAGAGGAATACAAACCATTCGTGCAGACTATTATCAAAGATAGTTAAATCTCTAATAATAGCCTGGATAGTGTAATTATTGTGTAATTCGATTCCTGTCTCTCCAAAGATCTATATCTTTATTTGTTTAATGCTTTTAGTTGTTCTAGGTTCTTCTGGTTGAGACAACACAGACTGGCCATACTATTTAAACTGCTAAATTTTTGTAGCCAAGAACTTGAAAGGATGATGTGGCAATGGGGAATCAAAACTGGAGATGCTTGCTCTCTTCTTGAAGAAACACAAAAGATTTCATTTACCAAGGCATCTTTTGCCTAATTCACAACCTTTGATAACTATGTTTGCCAAAGATATGACAACTCACCGTATATGAAGGAGATTCCACGCGACCATCACATGGCTAATCACATTGACATGAACAGTCTTGTTTTCTCAATTGCCACATTTCATGTGTCCCTATATATATACAGCAACCCTGGTTCAATATTTCATACTCAAGCATTCTGCGAGAAAAAAAACCCAGCGAAAAAAAAAAAAAGACAGACATGGCCACCAGGAATCATGTTAGATCATTTAGCTTGCCCTCAAGATCCCACCCCACCACTCTTAGAGTTGAAGAAGAGCTGACCAAGCTGAAAAGATGGGAGTCATCCACTACAACAGCTTCCAGGTCTATCTGCAATGGCCTATCAGGCCTAGAAGACTTGTACAAATGTGTAGATGATCTACTTAGCATGGCATCAGCTCAAGAGGTCCTCTCTTGTAGCGGACATGAAAGACATCTCGACGAATTACTGGAAGGATCAATGAAGCTTTTAGATGTTTGCAGCATTGCAAGAGACAGCCTGTTCCAGTATAAGGAACAAGCTAAAGTTCTTCATTCAGCATTTCGTCGTAAAAAAGCAGATTTAAGCTGCAAAACTGCTGTAGCTGATTATATTTCTTATAGAAAAAAGATGAAAAAGGATGCCAAGAAGTTAATAGCAGCACTAAAGCACATGAACACCAAAATGGAGGCATCTCCACTTGTAGATCCTGACCATAGCCATCCTGCTGTGACTCAGGTTCTCAAAGAAGTTAGTGTATTTAGCAGTTCCATTTTCCAATCCCTCTTATTGTTCTTGTCAGCAACAACTTCAAAATCAAAACAAAGTGGATGGTCCCTGGTTTCAAGATTGATGCACAGAGGAGTAGTAGCATGTGAAGAAAGGCAAGCAGATGTTAATGAGTTGGACATCATTGATGCTGCATTAACTGAGGAAAGCGAGAAAATGGAAATAGCACTTAAGAGATTGGAGGCTTTGGAGATTAGCCTTGAAGACCTTGATAATAGTTTGGAGCCTGTGTTCAGGTGCTTGATCAAAACAAGAAGCTCTCTCCTGAACATAATGTCTCAATAGAACAGTGTCAGCAAAGTTCCTCATATCAGGAAAACCAAAGGAACTTCTCCACATCAAATCCTTTCAAGACATCCAAATTTTAGAGGATCTGCTAAAGGATTTCAATTCTCAAATGCAAGCTTTGTACATGAATCAAGTTTGCTATTACACAATGAATATAGACAGCCTTTACTATCAATGTTGCTCCGATTCCTTTCTTTTCTTGCATTAATGTTGTCTTTTAGAAGAATAGAACAGGTTATAGAAAAAGACTAACTCACCCACTGAAAATTCCTACGTCCATAATATCTGAAACCTTTGAAGACAAACTTAGCTAAATTAGCATTAGTCATAAACTCAACCTTTTTTTTCCAGTTAACTTAGAATTTGGAGGATTTTATTTGATTTATCTTTCACTCCAACCAGTAGCTTCATGAATAGCTATCTCTACCAGCGAATAAGCTTGAGATCCAATGGTTACCAACTTAAGCAAAAAATTTGTGTTACACAGACCTAATAATTTCATAATCACTAACTCACTCTTGAAGAACATTACTATTGGAACTTACCCTAAAGGCACACAGTTAACCAAAAAAAATCCTAAAGAACAATCAGTTGCCTAAACAGCCTTGTAGCGGTTGGAAACATTGAAGCACAAATGTACATCCTCAAAAGGCAAAAGGTCAAATGCATGCATAAGCAGCAATCAGGATTTAATGGTAAGCAATACTACAATAATTCACTAAATTGATGCTATCTTGCATATGAGCTGTACGTAAAGCATAATGCTACAATAATTTCACTAAATTGATGATATCTTACATTGACAGGCTGCAAGCTAGCCCCCCCAAATGATGAGAACAAGCCATTCGTGCAGCAAAAGACCACATCCATCCGAATGTTGAATTTCAATGAAAATACAAGGTTGTCAATCTTTCCAGATCACACAATATCTAGTTGAAGGTTTGCAATAGCCTAAGAGTCAGCAAGAACATTTCTTTTAATAGTACCCCGAGCATGCATTGAACCATTTGAAAAAAAGATAGGTTACCAATGGCTGTAGCGCAAGCGTCAAGAGTCAAGTGGTACAAAGTTCTGTCTTCAAGGCAGAAGGTCTCTGGTTCGAATCTCAGTGGTAGCCTGTAAAACCTACAAAAAATGAAACATACATGTAGGATTAACAAAGTTGGAGTAAACGCCACTGGATTAGGCGACTTGATTCCGCCTAAGTGAGGTCTGTGGTTCGAGTCACATAGACATAAAAAAAAAAAAGAAGAAACAATATTCTGAACAACAAATTGGTTATATGAAAACGTGTTCATTTTGTAATTTTTTAACAATGTTACTGTCAGAGGAAGAGCATCAATCAAGTGCCACACTTATGCCCAAATTGGTTATATGAAAACGTGTTCATTTTGGTTACCAACTTAAGCAAAAAAATTTGTGTAACACAGAACTAATAATTTGATAATCACTAACTCACTCTTTATAAACAATATAGAATATAACTGGAATACAATTCCTAGTATGAGTGTTATACGAGGAATACAATTCCTGTGTGTATATAATTTGCGAATCACATTAACACAATCAAGTGTCACACTTATGCCCTTTATTGGCAGGTTGAGAAGGGAACATGTGCAAACGTGCCAATTGTACAACAAGAAAATCTCGTATTATTCTCAATTCGCTTGGGATTGGTTTTCCTTCTTTCTCCTCCTCAAATTACAAAATTATCTGCGTCGAATTCAGTTTTTGTTGATCGTTCCTCCGATCTGAACAGGCTTGTTATTTTTCAGATATTTATTATGGAACCAGAAAAACAAGGACAGCGTCGCAGGAAACGCGACTACCTGCAGTGCGGCGGTGCGGTTTGTTTGATTTGATTTTTTTTTTTAGCCAGAAAAACAATACAGTTATATTGTTATTTATTGGGGGAAGTGTACTAGTTAAACTAATAGCAAACAACTGCATTCAATTCAATTATCATGAACATAGTTAGAAGTCATCCACCCCAAACGGGGGTGTAAATTGTTCTGCTAGTTCAGTATTTGGCTGCACTTACGATGACTTCAATCTTTGCAGCTCTCAGAGAAGAGGGACATCAGCATCAGCTCCAACGACATCCCTCAAATTTCCAGTCCACCACTGAAGAAACTAAGAGAGAGCATCTCATGAAGGCTGAACAACTATGCGTACGTGTTGTCTTATATATGTGGGTTAATGACATAATTAATTAATAATTGCAACTCACTTTGGACTTATTGTTTTGGCTTTCTGTCATTATCTCCTGGAAATTAACCTGCCACTCCCATTCCTCACTTCCTTAATTGCCTTAGCCTTCCCCTTCTCCAGGAAACTCCCTTGTGCAAAACCTCCAGTTTTTGCTTTCTTTCTTTTTCTAGTCTTTTTGACATTTAGAACCCATATCAGATGGTAGAAATTGATTGATAGTGAAGCAATTTTAGAGATGTTGCATCGGTGCAATACCTCCCATGGGAACATGGCAGGTCTGTGTTAGTGTCGTGTGGTTCATGTCCACGACAACTCCATCTCCATGTTAATTATTTTCCATGCAGCCCAGTAAAGATCACATCACAAACCAACATGTACTCCTTCGTCTCCTCCAACTTTTGTACTCTCTCCTGAGGAACCTCTCCCACTAGATCTTGCATCTCTAACTTTTCTTGCACCCGATCTATTTTTGGATTTTGAGCGGTGGAGATTTACTTTCAATTGAGGATACGCTTGTCGCTGTGTCGCATTACAAGATTGATCAAATTTTTGAATGTTGATTTTTTGGGGGTAACTTAGTGTCTCTTGCTGTGTGATGTGGAGTTAATAATTATTCTGCGTGATGTAATTATCTATCTTAGTATATAAATTTTGAAGATTGATTGTAATTGTATAATGAAAAGAGAATATTTTAACTTTTTATAAGGATTATTTTTCAAAAAGATATTTCCAATTTGTCAATGTATCAATGAAAAGTAGTTCTAATAACTTTTTTTGTATGGCTGAGCTTTCAAATAAAAATTATGATGCATTTGTTGTTATGTTGAGTCATTGCATTGGGAAAAGTTATGTCCTGGTATCTGGGTTTTTCAGACAAAACAGAATAAGAGTGCTATGTTTCATAGATTAATTTCTTTCATTAGAAATATTTCATTGCATTTGACATATTGATACTTTTTTTTCTTGATCAATTATCGGATAAGAACAAATTGTTTCTAATGATCTAGGTTCTTAGGATAAAGGAGAGGAAGAGTCCTAGGTCTTACGGATGAATTCCTTTTTTATGAAAAATGATTAAGCATTGCATGATCTTGTGTTTTTATTGACTAATAATTGCATAGGAAAAATGTTTATTATTGTCTAGAAATTTTTTTCTAACAAAGAGAAAGAGTCCTGGGTTTTTTAGGAGAATCAGTATGGAACTAGTTTTACTAATGGTCATAGGATTGGTCATTTTTTTTATTATAGTTTATTTGTTTCCATTGATCTTTTCCTTTTATTGATTGATAATTGGGCAAGAAACAATTGTTTCCAATTATCTAGGGTTTCTTTATAAAAGAGAAAAAAAAGACCTCAGTTTTGAGAGAGTTGGTATAGAAATAAGTCTACCAAGAGTTATAGAATCGATAAATTTATTTATTATGGCTTATTTTTTATTATTAATATTAAGGCATATTTCTACATATTTTCTGGATTTTTTGAGTTGACCCTTTTATATATGGTATAAAGTATACATATAGATATATTGTATTGCTGAGGAGATGGTGGGGGTTTGTGGAAAGAAAGATGTTGTAGTCAGTGGTCAATAGACTTCAAGGTGAGGGAGCTAGGTTAGGTTGGCTATTCGTATTGATGCTTTCCATTTATAACTAGTTATCTGAATGTTGTAAGTTTCAATCTCACTTAGCTTTTAAATGAATTTGGGCAATAGAGATTTCTGAGTTTAGCTAATCTTGCAAAAGTTGTTGTAGAAGCATTTTTCTCCTGTATCATTTTTATTTTTATATTCTCCTACAAAAACTTCAGCATTCTATTTTTAATAAATTTTGGTATTGTATTGCCTTTTTCATGGTGCTCTGCCCCTTTTGGCGCTTTTTCCTTCTGAAAGATGCTTACACATTCTTTCCTTTTGAAATGAACATTATGAATTTCAGTTATCGTTCAGTTGTTTGTTTTGACAGATATTGGAGGTTACAATAGCTCATGTGGATGAACATCGGGAAACTGTCGAGGAACTATTTCCCGCTAAAGGTATTGAATCTTAACCTTTCTTAATGCTGCTCCTTTTGAAGAGGGATCTCATGAAATATTTCATGCAATTTGTCCTGGAATAGATGGAAGTGATGTTCTTGCTACTTAGTTTGCAGTTTTTGTAGTGGGAAATCTGATGCATTCCTCAAAATTCCATTCATTGATAACACAGAGTAAAGATATTTTCAGGTGTTTGATGAAGGGAGCCTATTTACACTCCCCCTGTTCATATCTCTACTCCTACTTAATAAGTTTTGTTTGTCAATTCTCAAGATAATCTCTAACAGAATCACACAAACAAAAAGCGTCTCAATGACACTATCCATCGTCTCTCTCCATCATTTCATTTTGTTTCTTCACCATACCATCTGATCAAGATGTAGATTATGAGAGTTGTTCATCAACCCGGTCCAGGTCCGAGATTGAAAGTTGTAGTCTATAGGCTAGTTTGATGCATTACTGTTGCCTGGTGTATCGTGTTTTCTTGTTGATTTTAATAAAAAAAAAAACAGATCAGAAATGAAAGGACCATGCACGCTTCACAGTTTTTTTTTCTTTTTGATACTGTATGAATTAATTTGGAGCAGCATGGTTGATTTTTTGGACAAATTGATAGCTTTTATCATATGTTTAATTATGAAGTGGAAAGTGTGAATGGAAGATAATATCTCTTGGCCAGATGAAATTTATCTTTTGGACCTATAGTATGAGCTATGTTTCTCAGAAGTTTGGTATTCGCATCGCAGCCTATATCACTTCAGTATAAGCTTTTATCATACTAGCATTTTCTTATGGAAACAACTATTTGGAAAACACTGGAGAGAGCCTAAACATGCAATACTATTGGAAGCTAAGAATGGAAATACTTATCTTGTTTCGCTCTGGTTAGGCCAAGTCAAATTGGATTTCCACAGGGTTTTGGATAACTTCGTTTTGTCCATGTCTGTTGCTCAAGTCATGAAGACACTATTCTCTATTGTTGTTCTTTCTTAGACGTTGGCCTGATACACTGCTTTGGTGTATTGACAGTTTCTGCTTATTAGGTTGCAGAGTGTATAACTATTACTGCTAAAATCTGATTGCCAATTAATTGCTCATAAGATTTGACTGCTATGTGGCATTCAGTATTTGCTTGCCATGTCAGCAATACTCACCTGCATTGATGTTAGTAAGTGTTCCCTCTATTTTTCTAGAGGCGATCACTTTGATTATTTTTCCTAGTAAAGCTTTGTTAAAGCTCTTGTCCATATTGTGGCAGAAAAGGACACTTCACAAAATTGAATGTTTTTACCAAAAGCATATGTTCTTGTTTTTGCTAGACTTCGTGTGGAAAATTTTCGGCTGGGAAGGGAGGGCAGGGGTGGTTGGAATATTTGATCCCTTTGTTTTGTTGGAGCCGAAGGACATTTATGGGTTGGATTTAGTCTCATTCAGTGTTGCGCTTGTGAATAAACACCTGGAGAAGGATGGATGGCATTCTTACTGTACTAAGAAAAAATTGGAACAAGTCTTGGAAAATCTTCGTTGTCAAAATGCTCTTTTGGAAGCAGAAATTGAGAAAGTTAAATGTACAATTGGCAGTAATCAACGTGTTCCTCAAGCGTGTGTAAGTGTTCTATCTTCCTTTTTTGACTTCTGAATCCAGAAAATGGTGTTTTGGGTCTGAAGGCAGGTGCATTGGCTGATGATTAGGCCATTGTTCATTCATTTTGCTTATCTTATTCTATTTCTCTTGTTTAGATGTCTATTCTGCTTTCTAGTTTCTGAGCTTCTTGTGGAAAGGGAAAAAGGAAACGTAAAAAACATGGAAAACAAGCTAAATATTACAAAGAACAAGATTGCAGAGAATGTTGAGCTTGTAATCGTCTTTGAAGGTTTCCAGGCACTTGTCATTGTGAACTTTTGTTATTTTATGGCAATCGGAGTTGGGAGGATCTCCATGGTTTGACACTGTTGGTAGCGTCAACTATCAAGTGCCCATGACCACAATCAAGTCTGCAAAATCATTGTTGTTGGTAATTCTTGACCATTGATTGATGTCTACAGCAGTGTATGAAAGAAATTTGTAGTGGTGGCTGTTCATTGCCCATTATTTGTGAATGAGCCACTATCATTTGCAAATATTTCTGTTTTATACTCCAATAGTATGAAACAATGACCGGATATACATGTTAAGAGGTATATCTTCTTTTAAAAAATGACAAATCCATGTGCACTATTGGCGGGGAATTTGCATTTCTTCTACAATAATTTCCTGTCGTACATTTATCCATTTATCCCATTAATTCACAGGGGAAAATGGAGTGGAAGCCTGATATTTCTGTTATTCTCCCAATAGACTGCATTGCGCGCATCATATCCTTTACATCCCCTTTGGATGCATGTCGATTATCACTTGTTTGTCGTGCATTTTGTGCTGCTGCGGGGATGGATGCTGTGTGGGAGAGATTTCTGCCATCTGATTTTGTTGATAGTATTGTGAATGCAAAATCTTTCTCATCGGCAAAGGAAAAGTTCAAGGATTATCTTGGTTACGAACCTGTCTTTCTTGATGACCACTACATGGTAAGTATTGATTCTCTTCAATTTGTTCTTCTCATGAAGTCTCAATACCATTCATGGTTGCACAAATGCTTCTCTTTTATTCTCTCCTCTCATTTTCTTTTCTTTCTTTGCATGATCTATCTTTCCACGAACTAGACTTTGTCCTTTGCGATAGATAGACGGACTGGGAAAAAATGTTTGGTGGTATGGAATTCTATTTTCAAGTACCGGTGAGTGCTTTCCTAAGTTATTTACGAAGTCATGCGTATACTCTTCTCTTTGTTGTATATTTGTAGATGAAATCTTACTTGTTCTTGTGCCACGGTGGTCTCAATGACCGTATTGACCTTGAAAAGCTATGCCATTGTTACCTTAAGTATGCTATTTTAGAAATTAATGAAATGCTTTGTAATGTTTCTCCAGTTACTGTGCTCGTCGATTGCATCGGCTGGATCTTTGTTGTACGGACGGGATTCAGAGCAAATTTTTGTCTCCTAAAACTGCTTATGTTGCCTACCTTGTGTTTAAGATCCCTGAAAAAAGTATTGGTTTTGATAGAAGACTGGTAGAAATATATATGCATCATGAGGGAGGTGGTGGAAGGGGATTGCGTCTTGTGTTGTTGGACCCTCCAGAAGATATGGATGATGTGCCTCAGGAGAGACCAGATGGTTGGAAGGAGATTGTGATGGCTGAGTTCTTTAACGATTATGGAGAAGATGGTGTTGGAGCTACAATTCAGTGGTCTGTGAGGAGAACTGATGTTTTCTTGTTTGGATTCTGCATAAAGGCAATTGAGTTTCGGCCCAAAGGTTGTCCATCTTTTTTGACCTCTGTTGTTACTTTACTGGATGGAAGATTGCCTATGATGGATGAAACATTCCCTGAAAATCCCAACAGAGAACAAATTTCTCTCAGCCTTCAATCAGCACCTGTTAAGGTGGGCATCCTGCCAACCAACAGTGCATGCTCGATTCACATTCCAGAATTTTAATCTTTGTTAACGTTTAAGGGACCTCAATCCTTGTCCACTAGACCAACTTAGTTCTTTCTCTCAAGTTTCCCTGCAATCTTGTGTATCTTTAAAAGTTTATTTGTGTTTATATTGTATTTATAGCGGATTGGTCCTGCATTTCGTATGTTTGGCATTTGGTCGATGAAGGTTTCATCTTTGGGTCTTATTACTTAGTCAATGGAGAATTTTTGAATTGGATTATTCAGTCTTTCGATGTATTATTTGGCTAAAAGAAAATAGTGACAAAAGAACAATGTGCCTTTTTCTCAATAATGGTGGAACGGATACCTGTTGCCGATAAAGGCGCATATTAAGGAGTCACTTCAATTTCTTTGCCTTATAAAGAAATGCGACATTTCCAAGTCTAATGCCTTACTTCACCCCTTAATTTAGCACTCATTTTGATCTTAGCCTACCAATTAATCTTATCTTGATTTTAGCCCGTAATTTGGCTTGCACTAGTTATTTTAGTTCATTCCCTTATTGCAACCGGATTAAGCCGGTTAACAGGACACATATAAGATTTTTAGGCTCTGTTTGGAGTCGTTTTCGCTTTTTAATTCTCAAGAATAAGTTCTAAAAATAAGATCTGAAAATTGTTTTCACGTTTCATGCCAAAACAAATATTGAAAAACTGCTGTTCTCTTTTGCATGAGACAGTGAGAGTGTGAGAGGAATGGCAACCTTTTCCTAACTCAATTTTTTCTATTCTCTTTTGTTTTATGGTTGTTTAGTATTTACTTCCCATATCCAATGTGGCAAATGAGCCACTAAGAATTTGATGGGTGTCCAAAAGAAGAGTATTCACTCAATGATGATTAGGTGTCCAAAAGAAGAGTATTCACTCAAAATCTTTCTCATCTGCATTTACTATTACATTCATAATGCATTGCAAGTTGCAACTATGACAGGGTATTCATTATGGTTGATTGATGAAACCAGTCATCAATTAAGTTCCTTCTGAAGCATTCTGCCGAATGTCGAGTACATTTTCTCGAAAACATGTTCCTGAAGCCACAGCATTGTAAGAAATTTGTTCTACTGGAAATGATGAACTTTTTCATTTCCTGAAGGAGGATTGCCATAGGCAGAGTACGAGTTTAGGAAGAGAGGCAAACACTGTCCTTCCATGTGTACGGTTGCTAGGGAAGCCGATCATAAGAAATGACAATGCTGCAGAAGTTTCAGCTGTGAAGTTATTGTTAATATGATATGGAGACAAGAGGAATACAAAACCATTCGTGCACACTATTATCAAAGATAGTTAAATCTCTTATATAATAGCCTGAATAGTGTAATTATTGTGCAATTCGATTCCTGTTTCTCCAAAGATCTAGATCTTTATTTGTTTAATGCTTTTAGTTGTTCTAGGTTCTTCTGGTGGAGACAACACAGGCTGGCCATACTTTATTAACTGCTAAATTTTTGTAGCCAAGAAATTGAAAGCATGATGTGGCAATAGGGGAATCAAAACTGGAGATGGTTGCACTATTCTTGTAAGAAACACAAAAAATTTCTTTTACCAAGGCATCTTTTGCCTAATTCACAATCTTTGATTACTATGTTTGCCAAAGATATGACAACTCACCGTATATGAAGGAGATTCCACGCTACCATCACATGGCTAATCACATTGACATGAGCAGTCTTGTTCTCTCAATTGCCACATTTCATGTGTTCCTATATATATACAGCAACCCTGGTTCAATATTTCATACTCAAGCATTCTGCGAGAAAAAACCACAGTGGAAAAAAAAAAAAAGAAAGACAGACATGGCCACCAGGAATCATGTTAGATCATTTAGCTTGCCCTCAAGATCCCACCCTACTGCTCTTAGAGTTGAAGAAGAGCTGAACAAGCTGAAAAGATGGGAGTCATCCACTACACCAACTTCCAGGTCTATCTCCAATGGCCTGTCAGGTCTAGAAGACTTGTACAAATGTGTAGACGATCTACTTAACTTGGCATCAGCTCATGAGGTCCTCTCTTGTAGCGGACACGAAAGACATCTTGACGAATTATTGGAAGGATCAATGAAGCTATTAGATGTTTGCAGCATTGCAAGAGACAGCCTGTTACAGTATAAGGAACAAGCCAAAGTTCTTCAATCTGCATTTCGTCGTAAAAAAGCCGATTCAAGCTGCAAAACTGCTGTAGCTGATTATATTTCTCATAGAAAAAAGATGAAAAAAGATGCCAAGAAATTAATAGCAGCACTAAAGCACATGAACAACAAAATGGAGGCATCTCCACTTGTAGATCCTGACCATAGCCGCTCTGCTGTGACTCGGGTTCTCAAAGAAGTTAGCTTAATCAGCAATTCCATTTTCCAATCCCTCTTATTGTTCCTGTCAGCAACAACTTCAAAATCAAAACAAAGTAGATGGTCGCTGGTTTCAAGATTGATGCACAGAGGAGTAGTAGCATGTGAAGAAAAGCAAGCAAATGTTAATGAGTTGGACATCATTGATGCTGCATTAACTGAGGAAAGCGAGAAAATGGAAATAGCACTTGAGAGATTGGAGGCTTTGGAGATTAGCGTTGAAGAGCTTGATAACTGTTTGGAGCCTGTGTTCAGGTGCTTGATCAAAACAAGAAGCTCTCTCCTGAACATAATGTCTCAATAGAACAGAACTGTCAGCAAAGTTTCCCCAATCAAATTTCCTCACACCAGGAAACCAAGAGGAACTTCTCCACATCAAATCCTTTCAAGTCATCAAAATTTTAGAGGATCTTCTTAAGGATTTCAATTTTCAAATGCAAGCTTTGTACATGAATCAAGTTTTGCTATTACACAATGAATATAGACAGCCTTTACTATCAATGTTGCTACGATTCCTTTCTTTTCGTGCACTACTGTTGTCTTTCAGATGAATAGAACAGGACTGAAAATTCCTACGTGCATAATATCTGAAAACTTTGAAGACAAACTTAGTGAAATTAGCATTAGAGTCATAAACTAAAGCAAAATGAATAGTGTCTAGAATTTTGTATTTCACAACCATGAATCAAATCTATTAATAAGATAAGTTCTAAAATTCACAAAACAGGCAGTATATTTAGGCTTCCTCTTTTACCTCTCCTTTTCATTTTCTCGCACTAATTTGATTTTAATTTTTCTGTTTTCTGCGAGCCTGAACGCAAGGATGCCAAAAGTGCTTGAAGCATGGCAGAAGTATGAGAAACTCGACCATTTTTTTTCCAGTTAACTTAGAATTTTTGGAGGACTTTATTTGATTTATCTTTCACTCCAACAAGTAGCTTCATGAATAGCTAGCTTTCTCTGCCAGCGAATCGTTAAAGCTTGGGATCCAATGGTTCCCAACTTATGCAAAAAAATTTGTGTAACACAGAACTAATAATTTGATAATCACTAACTCACTCTTTATAAACAATACAGAATATAACTGGAGAGTTGTATAAAGCAGCATATTAGCATAGTGCCTCAGCCCTATATTATGTAACTGATGTATGAGTGTTATACGAGGAATACAATTCCTGTGTGTATATAATTTGCGAATCACACTTATGCCCTTTACTGACAGGTTGAGAAGGGAACATGTGCAAACGTAACAAGAAAATCTCGTATTATTCTCAATTCGCTTGGGATTGGTTTTCCATCTTTCTCCTCCTCAAATTCCAAAATTATCTTCGTCGAATTAAGTTTTTGTTGATCGTTCCTCCGATCTGAACAGGCTTTTTATTTCCCAGATATTTATTATGGAACCAGAAAAACAAGGACAGCGTCGCAGGAAACGCGACTATCTGCAGTGCGGCGGTGCGGTTTGATTTGATTTGATTTGATTTTTTTTTTTTAAAAGCCAGAAAAAAACAATACAGTTATATTGTCATTTATTGGGGGAAGTGTACTAGTTAAACGGGGGTGTAAATTGTTCTGCTAGTTCAGTATTCAATTATCATGAACATAGTTGAAGTCATCCACCCCAAACGGGGGTGTAAATGGTTCTGCTAGTTTAGTATTTGGCTGCACTTACGATGACTTCAATCTTTGCAGCTCTCAGAGATGAGGGACATCAGCATCAGCTCCAACTACATGTAAAACGTTTCCAGTCCACCACTGAAGAAACTAAGAGAGAGCATCTGATGAAGGCTGAACAACTATGCGTACGTGTTGTCTTATATATGTGGGTTAATGACATAATTAATTAATAATTGCAACTCACTTTGGACTTACTGTTTTGGCTTTCTTCCTGGAAATTAACCTGCCACTCCCATTCCTCACTTCCTTAATTGCCTTAGCCTTCCCCTTCTCCAGGAAACTCCCTTGTGCAAAACCTCCAGTTTTTGCTTTCTTTCTTTTTCTAGTCTTTTTGACATTTAGAACCCATATCAGATGGTAGAAATTGATTGATAGTGAAGCAATTTTAGAGATGTTGCATCGGTGAAATACCTCCCATGGGAACATGGCAGGTCTGTGTTAATTATTTTCCATGCAACCCAGTAAAGATCACATCACAAACCAACATGTACTCCTTCGTCTCCTCCAACTTTTGTAGTCTCTCCTGAGGAACCTCTCCCACTAGATCTTTCATCTCTAACTTTTCTTGCACCCGATCTATTTTTGGATTTTGAGCGGTGGAGATTTACTTTCAATTGAGGATACGCTTGTCGCTGTGTCGCATTACAAGATTGATCAAATTTTTGAATATAATGTTGATTTTTTGGGGGTAACTAGTGTCTCTTGCTGTGTGATGTGGAGTTAATAATTATTCTGCATGATGTAATTATCTATTTTAGTAAATAAATTTTGAATATTGATTGAAATTGTATAACGAAAAGAGAATTTTTTAACTTTTTATAAGGATTATTTTTCAAAAAGATATTTCCAATTTGTCAATGTATCAATGAAAAGAAGTTTCAATAACTTTTTTTGTATGGCTGAGCTTTCAAATGAAAATTGTGATGCATTTGTTGTTATGTTGACTCTTCGCATTGGGAAAAAGTTATGTCCTAGTATCTGGGGTTTTCAGACAAAACAGAATAAGAGTGCTAGGTTTCATAGATTGATTTCTTTCATCAGAAATATTTCAATGCATTTTGACATATTGATACTTTTTTTTCTTCATGCATGATCTTGTGTTTTTATTGATTAAAAAATTCATAACTTAATGAACATTATGAATTTTAGTTATTGTTTGTTGTTTGTTTTGACAGAGAATGGAGGTTACAATAGCTCATATGGATGAGCATCGGAAAATTGTTGAGGAACTATTTCCCGCTAAAGGTATTGAATTTTATCCTTTCTTAATGGTGCTCCTTTTGAAGAGGGATCTCATGAAATATTTCATGCAATTTGTCCTGGAATAGATGGAAGTGATGCTCTTGCAACTTAGTTTGGTATTCGCATCGCAGCCAAACTAAGTTGAAATTTATCTTTTGGACCTATAGTATGAGCTATATTTCTCAGAAATTTGGTATTCGCATCGCAGCCTTTATCACTTCAGTATGTGCAGATGAAGTAGAACTTTTTGTGTTCATGGTGTAAACTTTGAGGATTGGTGGCATGGGTTGAGTCTGGCAGAGATGACTGCTCTTTGGGAATGGGTACTTGGAGTGAGGAATGACTAAGACTAAGTTTGTAATAGCCAAAAAGATTTTATGAGTGGGAGTGTGGACATAAACAAAGGAGTCATATAGGGGCTTTCTGGATATAAATATTACAGTATGCAGTGTCATAATTGTTCCTTAGGTTGTTGAATGTGTACTAGCATTTTCTTATGGAAACAACTATTTGGAAAACACTGGAGAGAGCCTAAACATGCAATACTATTGGAAGCTAAGAATGAAAATACTTATCTTGTTTACCTCTGGTTAGGCCAAGTCAAATTGGATTTCCACAGGCTTTTGGATAACTTCGTTTTGTCCATGTCTGTTGCTCAAGTCATGAAGACACTATTCTCTATTGTTGTTCTTTCTTAGACATTGGCCTGATACACTGCTTTGGTGTATTAATAGTTTCTGCTTATTAGATTGCAGACTGTATAACTATTACTGCTAAAGATCTGATTGCCAATTAATTGCTCATAAGATTTGACTGCTATGTGGCATTCATTATTTGCTTGCCATGTCAGCAATACTCACCTGCATTGATGTTAGTAAGTGTTCCCTCTATTTTTCTAGAGGCGACCACTTTGATTATTTTTCGTAATAAAACTTTGTTAAAGCTCTTATCCATATTGTGACAGAAAAAGGACACTTCACAAAATTGAATGTTTTTACCAAAAGTATATGTTTTTGTTTTTGTTTTTGCTAGACTTCGAGTCGAAATTTTTCGGCTGGGAAGGGAGGGTAGGGGTGGTTGGAAGATTTGATCCCTTTGTTTTGTTGGAGCCGAAGGACATTTATGGGATGGATTTAGTCTCATTCAGTGTTGCGCTTGTGAATAAACACCTGGAGAAGGATGGATGGCACTCTTACTGTACTATGAAAAAATTGGAACAAGTCTTGGAAAATCTTCGTTGTCAAAATGCTCTTTTGGAAGCAGAAATTGTGAAAGTTAAATGTACAATTGGCAGTAATCAACTTGTTCCTCAAGCGTGTGTAAGTGTTCTATCTTCCTTTTTTGACTTCTGAATCCGGAAAATGGTGTTTTGGGTCTGAAGGCAGGTGCATTGGTTGATGATTAGGCCATTGTTCATTCATTTTGCTTATCTTATTCTATTTCTCTTGTTTAGATGTCTATTCTGCTTTCTAGTTTCTGAACTTCTTGTGGAAAGGGAAAAAGGAAACGTAAAAAACATGGAAAACAAACTAAATGTTACTACGAACAAGATTGCAGAGAATGTTGAGCTTGTTGAAATTGATCAGCTTGTCTTGAATATTGAAGAATTGATGAGCTGCTCTCTCTTTGGAAGAGAGGATAGTGCAAGTTGTTGTGTCTTTAATGCATTGTCTTTAAGTGTCTTTAATGCTATATTTACTTTAATTTAAAGTAGTTGTCAGGGTTAGTTTTGGAGAATGTATTATTAGCATGCTCAATTAATGATGTCCAGGCATGCCAAAGCCTAATTAGGTAGTCTTAGCTAGGAGCTATGTTGGTAGACTACACTTTTGTGAGCTATAAGTGTGCTGCTCATTCTCTAGTTAAATTATTGGAAAACCTGTATCCTATTGGAATAGGAACAAAGAATCCAATCAGTTTACTCATTCTTGAGTGTGTTTATAGTGCAAAGTGTGTGTTCTTTGTGCTTTGTTGATTGATCAGATTTCTGGAAAATTATGCTTGAATGTTCTTGGTATTCTTCATGAGTTCTTGAGGGTGATTTTTTGAGAGATTTGTTAAACACCAATTATTTTCTTTTCTGAGTGTTCCTTGAGAGTAATGAAAGTTGTTTGATCACAAATACAACAACCTTTCAGTGTCAGAATCATAATTTTTCATCAAGTGTTCTAGGTGTTCTAAGTGTTCTTGGTGTTCTTGAGTTTTTTGGAAAATTTCCAGAATTGTGCAGCAAATTCCTGCTGCTTGCTGCTGTCCTATTTCCAACAGAGCTTGTAATCGTCTTTGAAGGTTTCCAGGCACTTGTCGTTGTAAACTTTTGTTATTTTATGGCAATCGGAGTTGGGAGGATCTCCATGGTTTGACACTGTTGGTAGCGTCAACTATCAAGTGCCCTTGACCACAATCAAGTTTGCAAAATCATTGTTGTTGGTAATTCTTGACCTCTGGAAGCTATTAGTTAGAATCCATCATCTTTTATTGGAAGAAGTAGTTGCAGACTACAGATAACCTTAGTGTTTACCAATTATAGAAAGGTGTACTTGTTAACCACTGATAGCCCAGCGGGGGTGTAAATTGTCATCGGAATTATAATCCATCATCTTTCATCAGAAGTTGGAGACTACAGATAACCTTAGCGTTTGCCAATTATAGCTGGTGTCATCGACCATTGATTGATGTCTACAGCAGTGTATGAAAGAAATTTGTAGTGGTGGCTGTTCATTGCCCATTATTTGTGAATGAGCCACTTTCATTTGCAAATTTTCTGTTTTATACTCCAATAGTATGAAACAATGACCGGATATACATGTTAAGAGGTATATCTTCTTTTAAAAAATGACAAATCCATGTGCACTATTGTCGGGGAATTGCATCTCTTCTGCAATAATTTCCTGTCGTACATTTATCCATTTATCCCATGAATTCACAGGGGAAAATGGAGTGGAAGCCTGATATTTCTGTTATTCTCCCAATAGACTGCATTGCGCGCATCATATCCTTTACATCCCCTTTGGATGCATGTCGATTATCACTTGTTTGTCGTGCATTTTGTGCTGCTGCGGGGATGGATGCTGTGTGGGAGAGATTTCTGCCATCTGATTTCGTTGACAGTATTGTGCAAGCAAAATCTTTCTCATCGGCAAAGGAAAAGTTTAAGCATTATCTTCGTTACGAACCTGTCTTTCTTGATGACCACTCATTGGTAAGTATTGATTCTCTTCAATTTGTTTTTAAATGCTGTTCTTCTCATGAAGTCTCAATACCATTCATGGTTGCACAAATGCTTCTCTTTTATTCTCTCCTCTCATTTTCTTTTCTTTTTTTGCATGATCTATCTTTCCACGAACTAGTCTTTGTCCTTTGCTATTGATAGACGGACTGGGAAAAAATGTTTGGTGGTATGGAATTCTATTTTCAAGTTCCGGTGAGTGCTTTCCTAAATTATATTTACAAAGTCTTGCATATACTCTTCTCTTTGTTGTATATTTGTAGATGAAGTCTTACTTGTTCTTGTGCCACTGTGGTCTCAATGACCATATTGACCTTGAAAAGCTATGCATTTGTTACCTTAAGTATGCTATTTTAGAAATTAATGGAATGCTTTGTAATGTTTCTCCAGTTACTGTTCTCATCTATTACATCGGCTGAATCTTTGCCGTACGGACGGGATTGAGAGCAAATTTTTGTCTCCTAAAACTGCTTATGTTGCCTACCTTGTGTTTAAGATCCCTGAAAAAAGTATTGGTTTTGATAGAAGACTGGTAGAAATATATATGCATCATGAGGGAGGTGGTGGAAGGGGATTGCGTCATGTGTTGTTGGACCCTCCAGAAGATATGGATGATGTGCCTCAGGAGAGACCAGATGGTTGGAAGGAGATTGTGATGGCTGAGTTCTTTAACGATTATGGAGAAGATGGTGTTGGAGCTACAATTCAGTGGTGTGTGAAGAGAACTGATTCTTTCTTGTTTGGATTCTGCATAAAGGCAATTGAGTTTCGGCCCAAAGGTTGTCCATCTTTCTTGACCTCTGTTGTTACTTTACCGGATGGAAAATTGCCTTTGATGGATGAAAGATTGCCTGAAAATCTCCGCTCCACAGGACTAATTTCTCTCAGGCTTCAGTCAACACCTTTTAAGGTGGGCATCCTGCCAACCAACAGTGCATGCTCTATTCACATTCCAGAATTTTAACCTTGGTTAACGTTTAAGGGACCTCAATCCTTATCCATTGACCAACTTAGTTCTTTCTCTCAAGTTTCCCAGCGATCTTGTGTATCTTTAAAAGTTTATTTGTCTTTCTATTGTATTTAGAGTGGTTCGATTGGTCCTGCATTTAGTGTGTTTGGCATTTGGTCCATGAAGGTTTCGTCTTTGGGTCTTATTACTTAGATAATGTGGAGAATTTTTGAATTGGGTTATTCAGTCTTTCGATGTATTATTGGCTAAAAGAACATAATGACAAGAGAACAATGTGCCTTTTTCTCAATAATGGTGGAATGGATACCTGCTGCCGATAAAGGCGGATTTTAAGTAGTCACTTCAATTTCTTTGCCTTGGAAAGAAATGCGACATTTCCAATTGTTAAATTTAGGCTTAATGCCTTTCTTTGCCTTAAGTATTAAATTTATTTTTTTGGGTTTGAAAGCGCTGGGGTAACTAAAAGGCCAAAAAAAAAAAGAAGGTGACAGAGTACAATGAATCTGGTAACTTATTCCGTACAGGAGCAGCAGTCACAGATTAAGCATGAAACACGCAATCTGCAAAGCTGAATAACAAAATCATTCTACTGAAACCATCGTCGTTTACTGGCAGATTGAAAAGGGAACATGTGAGAACATGCCACTTGTACCACATAAATGTAAGTACACTTTTGTCTTTTGTGCAAACCATTGTATCAGTCTAGATTTGCATACAAGGTTCCTGATCTTCCAGGGATTACAGTATCTAGGAGCCAAGGGAGGTGAATAGGGACTCTTAAACTAAGAAGCACATAAACTGTTCAATGAATAGGACTCAGATATGGTTGCAATGGCACGGTAGTTGCAGGCAGATGCATTCTGTTAGCCCATGTCAAGTGACCATTTCAACCAAAAGCTTAAGCTGATGGTTGAGGCCCCAAGATCAGTTTTGGGTTTATTACTCTAACAGCCCAAAATGCTACAAGAGCATAGAAGTGAGGTTAATCTGCATTTACTATTACATTCATAATGCATTGCAAGTTGCAACTATGACAGGGTATTCAATATGGTTGATTGATGAAACCAGTCATCAATTAAGTTCCTTCTGAAGCATTCTGCCGAATGTCGAGTACATTTTCTCGAAAACATGTTCCTGAAGCCACAGCATTGTAAGAAATTTGTTCTACTGGAAATGATGAACTTTTTCATTTCCTGAAGAAGGATTGCCATGGGAGTATACGAGTTTAGGAAGAGAGGCAAACACTGTCCTTCCATGTGTACGGTTGCTAGGGAAGCCGAGTATAAGAAATGACAATGCTGCAGAAGTTTCAGCTGTGAAGTTATTGTTAATATGATATGGAGACAAGAGGAATACAAACCATTCGTGCACACTATTATCAAAGATAGTTAAATCTCTTATATAATAGCCTGAATAGTGTAATTATTGTGTAATTCGATTCTTGTTTTCTCCAAAGATCTAGATCTTTATTTGTTTAATGTTTTTAGTTGTTCTAGGTTCTTCTGGTGGAGACAACACAGACTGGCCATACTTTATTAACTGCTAAATTTTTGTAGCCAAGAAATTGAAAGCATGATGTGGCAATAGGGGAATCAAAAGTGGAGATGGTTGCTCTATTCTTGAAGAAACACAAAAAATTTCATTTACCGAGGCATCTTTTGCCTAATTCACAACCTTTGATTACTATGTTTGCCAAAGATATGACAACTCACCGTATATGAAGGAGATTCCACGCTACCATCACATGGCTAATCACATTGACATGAACAGTCTTGTCTTCTCAATTGCCACATTTCATGTGTCCCTATATATACACAGCAACCCTGGTTCAATATTTCATACTCAAGCATTCTGCGAGAAAAAACCACAGTGGAAAAAAAAAAAAGAAAGACAGACATGGCCACCAGGAATCATGTTAGATCATTTAGCTTGCCCTCAAGATCCCACCCTACTGCTCTTAGAGTTGAAGAAGAGCTGAACAAGCTGAAAAGATGGGAGTCATCCACTACACCAACTTCCAGGTCTATCTGCAATGGCCTGTCAGGTCTAGAAGACTTGTACAAATGTGTAGACGATCTACTTAACTTGGTATCAGCTCATGAGGTCCTCTCTTGTAGCGGACACGAAAGACATCTTGACGAATTATTGGAAGGATCAATGAAGCTATTAGATGTTTGCAGCATTGCAAGAGACAGCCTGTTACAGTATAAGGAACAAGACAAAGTTCTTCAATCTGCATTTCGTCGTAAAAGAGCAGATTCAAGCTGCAAAACTGCTGTAGCTGATTATATTTCTTATAGAAAAAAGATGAAAAAAGATGCCAAGAAGTTAATATCAGCACTAAAGCACATGAACACCAAAATGGAGGCATCTCCACTTGTAGATCCTGACCATAGCCATCCTGCTGTGACTCAGGTTCTCAAAGAAGTTAGTGTATTTAGCAGTTCCATTTTCCAATCCCTCTTGTTGTTCTTGTCAGCAACAACTTCAAAATCAAAACAAAGTGGATGGTCCCTGGTTTCAAGATTGATGCACAGAGGAGTAGTAGCATGTGAAGAAAGGCAAGCAGATGTTAATGAGTTGGACATCATTGATGCTGCATTAACTGAGGAAAGCGAGAAAATGGAAATTGCACTTAAGAGATTGGAGGCTTTGGAGATTAGCGTTGAAGACCTTGATAATCGTTTGGAGCCTGTGTTCAGGTGCTTGATCAAAACAAGAAGCTCTCTCCTGAACATAATGTCTCAATAGAACAGTGTCAGCAAACTTCTCCACATCAAATCCTTTTAAGACATCCAAATTTTAGAGGATCTGCTAAAGGATTTCAATTTTCAAAAGCAAGCTTTGTACATGAATCAAGTTTTGCTATTACACAATGAATATAGACAGCCTTTACTATCAATGTTGCTGCGATTCCTTTCTTTTCTGCATTAATGTTGTTTTTTAGAAGAATAGAACAGGTTATAGAAAAAGACTAACTCACCCACTGAAAATTCCTACATGCATAATATCTGAAAACTTTGAAGACAAACTTAGCTAAATTAGCATTAGAGTCATAACAACCATTTTTTCCAGTCAACTTAGAATTTGGAGGATTTTATTTGTTTTATCTTTCACTCCAACAAGTTGCTTCATGAATAGCTATCTCTACCAGCGAATCGTTAAAGCTTGAGATCCAATGGTTACCAACTTAAGCAAAAAAATTGTGTAACACAGAACTATTAATTTGATAATGATTAGTCTCTCTTGAAATAACATTAATATTGGAACTTACCCTAAAGGCACCCAGTTAACAAAAAAAAAAATCCTAAAGAACAATCAGTGGCCTAAACAGCCTTGTAGCGGTGGGAAACAATGAAGCACAAATGTACATCCTCAAAAAGGCAAAAGGTCAAATGCATGCATAAGCAGCAATCAGGATTTAATGCTAAGCAATGCTACAATAATTCAATGCTATCTTACATATGAGCTGTATGTAAAGCATAATGCTACAATAACTCACTAAATTGATGATATCTTACATTGACAGGCTGCAAGATAGACCCCCCCCCCCCCCCCCCCCCCCCCCCCCCCC
>JAKUCV010001070.1:195695-207759 GCA_028386065.3 Turnera subulata | reverse complement strand
AGATGCATCTAGTTTTGAATTCCTTACACCGAAAACGAACTCGGGACACAAATTGTGCTGCAACAGTATTTGAAGCTTTTGTCTAAAAATAAACAACCTGCACAAAAGAACAAGAATTAGCCAATGCAAGTGACACTAATGCTCATCTGGGGACCTGATTACTACAATTAGTTGACTTAGGACATGCTAGTACAAGATATGTTATAGCTCAAGTAGAAGACTAGGAAATTGATACAGAAAAGGACAATCAAACAATATTGTTTCAGTATCAGTCTCTCTTTATGATCGAGAAATCATCATTAAGTTCTTCAACTTTGCCAGTATTGCCTAACTCCTAGGGATATATATATATATACACACACACTGATGACTTCAGAAAATGTTAGCAGTTTCTGGGGCATGGTTTCCTAGCAATAATTTTGTCTTTTTTGGCTGGTCATGTCTTGTTAGAACTTAAAAGCTTCATACCGTTTAGAGGTTTGCTCTTCTATGATACTTTTGGCAATTTCTGCAAGCTCTCCTTCCCAGCCACTCAATACATGTTGGTCTTCTTTAAAGGGATAACTGCACTAACAGAAATGATGAGTTAGAGTCTCACAGGCCAGGAAGAAGAGGCTAAACCATGTTTGCAATCTAGTATAGAAGTTGAGAAAACTAACGATTCCTAAGAATTAGATTCACCACAAGAACTAAAATTACTTTGTGTGACACTGCCCTTGCAGAAGTTACATTGATTGAGGAACAGAGAAGAGGCAGAGTAGACAATTATGCTCTTTATATATATGCTTGATATTGCTGGTATGGTTCAGTTTTCAAAGAAGCACAAATTCTAGGATAATACTTTTGAAATGTAATCAGATGAACTTCCATCTTACTTCGAATGCCAGGTAGCCTCAAATGAACGAATGGCTTGCTGAAGGCAATGTTTGGACTTCTCTGCTATAATTTTGGCCAATTGATGAGGCAGCTGAATTCCCTCTTCCTTAGCAACAAAATTAAGGACTTCTACAATCTAAACTACCATAGTTAACAATCAATGAGTAAAGCTATCAAATGTTGAAGAATAAACTATTTTCTGAAGAGCAAGGATCAGATGCAAGTATAGACAGACCTCTTTATCAGAAGGTGGAAGAAGTTGGGTAACCATGCACAGAGACTTGAGATGTTGGAGCCTGGAAATATCAAAGCAGCAGAAGATTACTTTGCAATTGCCTTCAATAGTTTCTAAAAGGCTTCCGATTTGGCGTTGGCCATCCTTAGATAGACTGTCAGCTTCATGCACAATAATTGCTGCTCCATAGACACGAGAAATCTTTGCTTCAGAAATTAAAACCAAAATCACCTTCCAACTTGATCATTTCTGCAGAATGCCAAAATGTGCAAACATTAACATAAAATTGGATTGTCTATATCTGTACCTCTGCGCTTTGCATACTCATCCTGGTGTGTCTCCTTAATTAGTTCCATTACCACATCAGTCACATCCCATTTCAGTTCACATAAACTGATCTCAATGTGTTTCGAGGAGACCTTGACTTTTATGGAGGTGCTTGAACGTGGCCTTCCTTTGGATGCATTCTGGCATATCCATAAGTTCATAAAGACATTGATTAAGAACAGGTTGGTCTCAGGAGTCTGGAATATACTGTAATGATGATCACTACATTCATTCTTAGAATATTATGGGGAAAAAAGGAAACTATAAAGTGAAAGATTTGTAAGAGCAATTACCAACTTCACATCTCTGATTTCCTCCCTTATCTGTGAAATGAAAACAGAAACCATTACTAAAGAATTGGCCTTGAAAAGAAAGTGAAGAACACAAGGCAATTGGGGGACATATACCTCATTTATGTCCTCTCCAACATATTCTCTGATCAAAGCTAGAGCCATTGTACGCTTTCCTACCCCAGGAGGTCCTTCAAATATACAGTGATTATATTCCACACCCTTCACCTGGAAATTCATCAAGAATACTTGTGAAAATGCAGTTAAAGAACTTAATAAATCAGCAATTCTATATTCCTGGTCTTAATAAATATGTATGCGAGTTAGTATACCAAGTTTTCTAATACAGTTCTAGCTTTCTCTCGGTGGCAAATGAAATCCTTTAAAGCCCTAGGCTGATATTTCCTCCCCCAATTGAATGCATACCCCATCTTAAGCTTCTCTCCCGAGCCAATAGTAAATTGAGTTTGTTTACAGGATACTGAAGATGCCTCTTCCACCAATGCAGGCTTCTTAATTAATAAGCAATCACTACCCTTTAACATGCTCTCCTTAACTTCCTTCTTGTTCTCATCCCCAATGTGAGTTAAATTTATGGGAATTGATGTACTACTGCCAGTACTTCTTCCCTTGTACTTCAAGAAACAAGAAAATCTACGTTTTTGGAATTTATAACCCATTTTACTGCGATGATTTTAATAAGATGAGGCTACGTAGAAGGTGAAGCTAACAACACCAAGAAAGTAAAGTGTCATGTCCTAATACCACAAATGCATATATAGGAATTGGCCTGTACATAGATATTGTCCTTTAGCAGTATCATGAGGAGCTTTGTTCTAAGATAGTTTCGGAGATAAATAGAAAGGCAGTTTATGCAATCTAGGGGCTGATTTCTAGGGTAATGTTTTTGGTTTTTTTTGTCCGTCTAAGTTCATTTTGTACTATAGTTTAACTGTTTAAGGTTGTTGGTTTTCCCGTATTGTCAGTCCAAGTTCATTGTATTTCCTAATTATGTCTAGGTTCATTCTTAACTTACAAAATTAGAGCTAAATCAGCCTCAAGAATAAAATAATCTTTTCGATTATGAGGAGGATCGTAGCCCTCGTGGGTACGAAGCTACAAATATAGTTGTGCGTATGAATATGCAGTTGGTCCAAGTGCTAAACCATTTGGTTTCGGTTCCGGTTAAGGACTCGAGTACGAGTTCCCGTCATCTACCAATAACTATGCATGCAACTCGAGTCAAATCCGAATTAGTCGGGACAAAACAATTCCCATTGAGAGACTCACCCATCATAACTAAGTGTGAAACTCGGGTCAAATCCGGATTAGTCGGGACAAAAGCTTTAGATACCGGATGCAAAAGAAAAAATACAATTGTGCAAATATATTAATGGGCCGAGCCTTGTCACTTAGGAGTGTCATTAGGCCCGTTAAGTGGTGTTGTATGCACACTTTTTGGGTTCCATAATAGAGCCCAAATACCAAACCACGAAGCTTCTTGGACCGAAAACGAAAAGTCTTCCTCGCAATCAGCCCAACTGCATTTTGGGTACCTTTCTCTACGTTTTGCACCCCAGGTAAAACTTCAGCATACAAACACCCCCATCGGCCAACGACATTGCTTTGTGGCGCTCCTCCCTCCGCTGCCGTTGACCGTTAAACATTTGTTCTCCTCCTCCTTCTCTCTATATAGGAGCAGCATATTAACAAACACCTAATCTACAATACGTTTCGAAATTCCGGCCATGGATTCTCCCCCGAGCCCCCTCAACCCCAACAAACACCTCAAAGAACAGTAATCCCACTTCATTTTCCTCCTTCTCCTCTCTATATGTTACTTCTTTTGACACATATTAAGAAATCCATTTTAATAGCTGTAAATTTAAGAATCTTGTATTAGGTTAAGACTAAATTATCCATTATTTAAGAAAAGATAAAATCCAACAAAGATATGACTTCATAGGAATAAAGGATAAAATAGGAAAGAAATCATTTAATGCTCATAAAATATACTAATATGACAATATTTCTGGGACAAATCTAAAACTCTAACTTGTTTAAAGGTCAATAAAAATGGGACAGAGGGAGTAATATATTCAGCTTGATTTTTTTTTCCTAACAAAAACGCGGCAAGATACTAACATGAGCTTTTCTTTTCACACTGAAAACTAAGTATAATTATTATTGCAATCCAAAAAGCCCTTAGAGCAATTTAATATTTTCATAACCATATGTGGTTACAATTTTTTTTGGATCATACACCTAGCAATCTAATGATTTTATTATTTTGTATGTTAAAAGAATTCTATTGGAAATAGAAAGTTACATGAAAAAATGTTCTAAAATATAATAACGAATAAGGGATTTTTTTCTAAGATATAAGATAATTTCGTTGCTAAATTAATACTAGGCGATTTCTCGTTTGTCACAGGCAGAGTAGCAAACTCAATTTATGTTGCAATCATTATTGCGCTGTCGTAGTACGAAGCGCACGAAGCTATCAAAAGAGGTGCTTTTGGGGAAATATTTGCGGTCGAAGTCGAGGTCTTCTACGTAAGTCTAGAGACGTACCCATCTCTTGGAGAGCACGGAGGTATGGATGGCAGATTTGGTGTTGCCTAGTAAAGACGTACCCATCTCTTGGAGAGCACGGAGGTCCGGATGGCAGATTTGGTGTTGCCTAGTAAAGAGAGGATGCGGCGCAGGATGGGGTCCGGGAGATCGCTCAGCGTGTCGCGGTCGACGGGATGGGATGGGATAATCAGGTGGCTTCTTGGTTAGGGTTTTCCGTGATCGTGTGCATGCTATGCGTTTGAGTCACCAAAGAGATTAGTCTTGTCGAAAATAATTCCAAAACCCGAAAACCCATAGCGGGAGTTAATAGCTGTAGTAGTAAATTATTCATGTGTCACTGCATCACTCATGCTTCAAAAGTCAAAGCAAGCTTATCCTTTGCACGTTACGCGAATTGATGCAATTTCCACAAGTGGATGTTTAAAAAGCATTTATTCATCTGGATTTGCAGGCATCGAGATCCCACAATGATAAAATTTTCTCTTAACAATGAATAATACGATCCCACTTTTCTCTCTAGCTCACTACTATTCTCTCCAACTCTCTCGCCTTCCTAACCCTTCGTCCCCTTCAAAGGGGCTGCCGTTGGGTGTCCCCTGAACGTCTTTATGTTTTTCCTCTTCTTAATTTCTACCCTATAAAAAATTAGTAGACATCTATTTCTGTAGCTACTTGATTCTAATTTGTTTTGGACAAATTAGTTTTTGTAGAGCTCTTCGGAAACAATCATATCCTTCAACAAGTGAGTATAGAAGTTTTTATATATGCCTAATCTCCTCCCTTGAATCCAGAGATAAGGTGTAGTTGGAAAGGAAAAATTGGCATATTATCTTTAAGGCTGCACGTTGGAAGTTGTTAAAGAGGAGAAATAAAATAGTTTTGGGGGGAGGAGGAATTGGAGAGCGACTCACCTATACAGTGTATACAGATTTGTTAGGGTCCTATAACCAAATTTTGGAATGGAATTGATTTGGTTTCAAATAAGAAAAAAAAAAAAAAAACAATACTCGCAAGGATTCGCAAGGAAGCCAACACCACTTGTGGTAGGGACATCTCTGTTGGTGTTTATCCAAGAGGTCATTGGTGAGATTGTAGATGGTTTGGGGTAGGATGGGGTTTATGGCTAGTGTTAGGATTCCGATGTACTAAAGAAAAGGGATTCACAAGGAATGAAAAGACCATTGGGATTAGAGTCAAATGTTGTTTGTTCCTATTTGATTTTACAAGCCTTTTTCCTACTCCCTCTTATTTATACAACAATCTCACCTCTCTGCCACATAAAATGCTCGATTAATTAATATCTTAGAATTTCAATGTTTCCTTACCAGCCTTATTTCTGTGGAAACACATCGGTTATGATGAACATTCATACACTTCATTCTGCTCATCTTTCTTTAACCCAGCGCACTTGTAGATGCTCATGAACTTCGCTATAAATCCTGAACGGTTTTTGGCATATTTAGTACCTAAGTTATTAGGTTTCACACATTTAGGTACCTGAAGTTTTACTTTATTCAATAATATATCCAAACTTTTAAACTATGTTCAATCGTATACGTGAAGTTTTAAATAATATTCAATCGTGTACCTCGTGCAGCTCCAATCCAAGTGATAACTCAGCTGTCCGGGTGTGGGATCCACTGATTTTTTTTGCCATGTGGCTAATGAATGAAGTTGCCATGTACCCCAAAAAGTCAATAGGTCCCACACCCGGGCGGCTGAGTCATCACTTGAAGCTGACCGAGGTACACGATTGAATATAATATAAAAGTTTAGGTATATGATTGAACAATAAAAATTTAGGTACATAAATGAACCGACCCTAGTTAATAACTCACGTACTAAATATGTCAAAAACCCAATTCTGAAAGCAGCACCGGACTGAGTATATTTCATTTAACCTTAAAAGTTGTGTGATATTGAACCTGTAAACACAATTTAAGGTGTTTTGCCTTCATTTCACATTTGTGCTTGGTTATCATCAATGAATTAATTGCTTTGTTACCTTCTATCTTCATGTACTCCTTCCGTTCCGAATTAATTGACGGTTGAGGGGAAAAAATTTGTTCCAAAAATATTGACGCTTTACAATTCTCAATGATCATTAATTGAAGTTTTTTCATATTTATCCTTAACTTTACATAACAATTACATCTAGTTGTTTAGTTTTATTAAAAGTGAAATAAGGGTAAGTTAGTCAAATAATCTTAGATTCTAGGCTATTAATTATCTTTCTTAATTTGTATGGAGATACCTTAAACGTCAATTGAAACGTAACAGAGGGAGTATTTGTAAACCATTTTCCTCATCTTCTCGCATACCTAGGTCTCGCTGCCTATGGTTCCTCCTCTATTGCAAGAATTAACTTCACAATTCTGTTGCAAGAATAGAAGTATTAGATCACTTAGAGGCTAAAACTGCGTAACTACAAATCTCAATTCTAGCTTTCAAGATAAATTAAATGATCAGGAACTCCCAATCTACCTGTCGTACTTTGTTGAAATTCGATAGTGACATCGTTTGGATGAGAAGTTTTGCTGATAAAGTATCACTATCTTGTTTGGGACTATATTGCAACCGTCCCGAGCACGAAATTGCAAAGACTTCAGATTCCTGAATGTGGGCGCTTGATTCTCTAAGCCACCAGCATTCTTTTTCCAAATCTAAAACATAAGACATCAAAGTGTTTCATATTAATTACAGTCATCAAACAAAAACAATCATCACAAAATTATAGCACAAGTCATACCTATACTAAATCAGAAGTTTTATGACTGTTAATTGCTAGTTTTGGATCCAAAGTTTCCTATCAAGCATGCCAGATATATTGCAACTCTAGGCATAAAAAAGGTCGAATATATATAATTGACATACGTGAAGAGGCCAAGTGTTTATGGTCAGAAATTCCACACTGCAAATCCCCCGCAAAACTTTAGATATCATAGAACACATTTTCGAGTACACTCCCGTTTCATAATGAAGATGATATCGAGATCCACGTATGCATGGCGCAAAGAAGGGAGATCGATGACTGAAAAATCAACATCTCTGCTAAACTCAAACTCGAAAGAAACAAGATTTGGCAGGTCAAGTTCCACTTGACCACAACCCACATTCATTACAATATTCTTTATACTCAAATTAACAAACTTTGGTCCCGATATTTTCACACTGTCCGTTCCCGCTACATGGAACCGTACCAGGGATAAGTCGGTGAGAATGGGGAAGATGGAGAAAATATCCAAGCATCCATCAAAAGCAAGCCAAGACCTACAATGTTCAAGAAGCAAGCTTGTGATCGTAGAGAGACCAAGCGATGATCGCCTCACACCAGTAAAATTTAGCACGTATGACTTCAAAACCTACAATACAATTTTGCTTTTAGGTTTCGTTTTAGTTCTGGAGAGGAAGGAAGTACCTTCTGCTGCTTGAAGGTTTAGTACAGTAAAGACAAAATGGAGGAAGGGTGGTTTTCCTGAGCAGTGGAGTGTCACCTCTCTCATTTGCGTAAAACAAATCCCAGCCAGACACTTGGCAGCCAACGGTTTAGATTCGTTTGGAGTGGTAATAAAACAAAAAAAAGGTTGCTACTGCGTTTTTTTAGTTGGGTTGGTAGTCTATTGGTATTAATGCCTCTTTTTTTTTTTAATATTTTTTTAGGAGTAAAAAAGTGAAAAAGTACATAAGATGCTCAATGAAGAAGGAGAACCCCAGGCAACCGGTGCCGGATCTCCCCCAACATCGGGGAAATCATTGTTCCGGTGACAGAATTCATCAACTCTCTCGGCGAGGGCTCTTAGATAATCAGAGGGGGTTTTTTTGGGGCTTTTGCCTTTTTTTAAACCTTCTGGTTCGGTGTTTTTTTTTCTTTTGATAGATCTTATTTCCTCCACTTTTTTGTTATGGTTTCGTTTAAATATGAACTCAGATGCTGTTTTAGTGTTTCTGTTTGTTATCAATTCTATTTCTAACATGATAGTCTACTTTAGCTTAGTGTAGCATATACTAAAAATTGAATCGAAGATTATTAAAAACCACTGAATGCAATTTGCGCTGCAATTCAGGCCACTCTGCCGTAATCACCGAGATTTTAGCCTCACGTCAAGAACAACAGAAGACTATGAAGCAGCGTGCAGTGCGTTTTGAGAGGAAAAAAGTCTCTGTTTGTTCCACGAAAAGGACCGGTAGGACACATGAGTATCAAACCTGAACAGTAATAACCATTTGTCCACAACAAGTTGCCCAGGTAACAGAACAAATCGGTGGATTTGTAGGAGGGATTAATTGTTGCTAACAAATCTGAAAATGCAAAAATTCTAGTAATGTTAAAATTATTAATAAAGATTCATTTATTTTTTTATATACTTATAGGTCGATCGTTATTGATGAAGAATAATGCAAACATCACAATGGGGTCAAGTCACCATGTTGGTGACCGACCAAAAAAAACTTAGCGAGGCATACATTTTGCACCACTTTTAGTAAAAACTAGTAGATTATCCGTGCTTCGCTGCGGGGAAGGAGCATATATCACATCTTTCTACATCCCAGAATCTATTATAAAAAAAAGAATTAAATTGCTAATCGGTTTCGGACGGTCTAAGACCTTAAGACTCCTAAATTTTTTCATAACTAATAGTTGGGAAAACAATCACACCTGAGCTTTAAAATTATTGTGTAAAAAAATACTTATGAGGGTTATCTAGATGAATGGAGATGGGCTGATCGATCAAATGTTTGGAGAAACTTAGTTTCTTTAGATCATAAATCGATAGATGCTAGTGGAAAATCATAAATCGATCTAACACTCGCAAAACCACCAAAGTCATCTAGATTTTGAGAAGGAATTAGGAGGAATGAAGAGAAAATGATTCTAGGTCTTTTAGATTATTAAGTATATCTCCCCTCATGAAACTTAATTTTTGTGCCACCTATTGTGTTTACATGCAACGATCCATTAAAAAAATTAGAGTTTTCATGACATCTCAACGCATTAATTTTTAATTTTTTACATTTGTGTTTGCATGCATCCAATTCATTTCAATTGTTTCACATATCCTCAATAATCAAATCTCTATCTTCGTGCTCATGCTCTATATGTATCCTTTTTGGCAGTCAACTTATCACGGGCAATCTCAAAAAACAGAAACAACCAAAATAAAACATGCCTGAATCTCTTGCTATTCATTTTTCTTTTGCTCTCCAAGTTGGGGTTGTCTAACAATCCTCGGCGCCTTGCTTTCTTTCCTATTCCGATTTTATTCTTTTTTCTTAGATTGATCATAAGCCATGAAAGCATAAATAAAGATTCAAGTAGTCTACATGAAGAGATTGATATAGAAAAGGTAAGTAAGAGATGCCTGAGAAGAATAGGACTTCTTTTAGAATTCGTAACTGTTATGAATAGTATGATAGAAAGAATTCGAGGATTTCATGAGCAGGATACTGATATCAAGAAAGAATTCTATTAATTAGCGTTTTAAATTGAGAAAGGTGATTTACAACACCAATTTTGATTTCTATCAAGCACCAGCATTAGAAAATTGGGTAAATGCATATATTGGGGTCTGTACTATTCTAATTGTCCCTTTTAGGGGTCTGTATTATTTTTTGACCCTTTTGTATGCCTATACTATTATACATTGTCCCTTTTAGGGGTCTCGGTCAGTTCCGGAGCTGACGTGGACTGCCCGGGCAGGCAGTGGGTCGAACGCACGCTAGTTGAGTGACCCGTGGCCGCGCGTGAGTGCCTGTTACACACGCGCTGCCAACTCGGCATGTGGGGCCCACTTATCATGTATTCCCCTGGAATCAATTTTCTTTAATTCTTATTTGTATTAAACGAATTGTAAAACTTAAATAAACAGATTTTTTTTAAAAAAAAAAGAGGCTGCCCTCCACTAAGTAAAACCATCAGTAGAGACACACTTCTATTAAAATTAGAACCCTAAGTCCCAATTTCCCAATCCCTCAATCCCTCGTCTTCCTCCCCACCATCCTCACATCCACCGTTCCATGTTTGCCGCTTCCCCCCACCTCCCCCCACCACCTCTACCAACAACCACCATTCTAACAGATGCAACCACCATCACTAATAACAAATCCAAATCAAAACCCAATAACAAACACAAAACCGAATTAAACCAAATCAAATTATCAAATAAAACAAACATCTTCCTCCCCATCCATGGCCGCCACTTCCTCTCAAAAACCCATAAGAACTAAGATCCAACAATGACGATAATTGACAAGGCCATGTACCCGGCAATCGAAAACAACACAGCAGCGGCGGCGAGGAGCTTTACACAGCACTAAGAACTAAGATGCATCTCTCTGGCGAGGAGCTTTACACAGCAGCGGCGCTCTGGCTTCTTTGCTGCAGTCATGTGCGGTGGCAGGCGTCCATCTCCTCCTGTCGGTGCAACGTCGGGTCGATTAGCCCGCTATTGGTCAGGGCCTTAAGGAGGAAGTGGCTCGAGAGCCCCACGGGCTTATGCCCCTTTGGGTCGACCGCGAAGTTCTTCACGTGGCGATCGGAGACCTTGGTGGAGCCGGTGGAGGAGGCGGTGGTGGCGGCAGTGGCAGTGGTGGTGTGGCGGGCGAGGAGGGAGAGGGACGGGAGGTGGTAGATTTGGGAAGAGGACCTGTGGAGAGTATTTTTATGGGATGGGTTCATTGTTGTTAATTATCCCTATTCTATTGTTGTTTTTTTGCCAAAAATATTTATGTTTTTAAAGTATTCAATCAGTTTCATAATAAAATTTGTTAAAAAAATAATAAAAAAAGAAAACATATAAGTATGGGATTTTTTTTTTGCGTGGGAATCTGGGTGGGTTACGAATGGGATTTTTTTTTTTATGTATTTGTTAAATCAAGAAAAGATGAATTTTATAATCTAAAGAAAATCAGATTTTGGGGAAAAACCTTGGGAGTGGGACCTATAATTTTTCTTGATGAACTTAAGAAAAGTTTATTTCATTTTTTTTAATTTTGTTAATTTTATGTATTTATTAAATCAAAAACAAGATGAATTTCTAATATAAGGAAAATCAGATTTTGAAGTAAAAATGGGGAGTGGGGCCCACATGCACTGCTGTTACGCGTGTTGCCACGTGTCGCCAAGCTAGAGCATGTTTAATGCACTTCCCATCCGGTCACTCCACGTCAGCTCCGGAACTGACCGAGACCCCTAAAAGAGACAATGTACAATAGTATGGGCATATAAAAGGGTCAAAAATTAGTATAGACCCCTAAAAGGGACAATTAGAATAGTACGGACCCTAAAACATGCATTTACCCTTAGAAAATTAGAGGGATTCACTTTACTGTGATATGGCTCCCATCGTCCTAAAGAACTCCACTTCCTCCTATATGCGTGTAGGTTTGGTGAAATTAAAGACACAACAGTAAAAAAGAGGAATTGCAATGAGAAAGAAAAGGAAGAACAGGTGAAACGCCCCGACCCGTATTTACCGTACACAGTAAACACGTGCCGGAACTGTGACAACCCGACCAATCAAACCCAGCTTACATTGTATAAAACATAAACCCTGGCTCAACAGCCCAAAAATATAAACATCAATATGGCCCTACGGCCCAACATCAGTAACATCATAACTGGCCCAACGGCCCAACAACAATAATAATCAGCACAGCGGAAGACTTAACTAGATGCACAGCGGAAGACTTAAGACTCACATGACAACATATGCAAAGCCCAATGCAACTAATGGATCCGAGTCCTGTCCAAGGGATGACG
>JAKUCV010001070.1:182746-195130 GCA_028386065.3 Turnera subulata | reverse complement strand
CTGTCATCACATAATAGTACCCCCGGTACTCAACTCACATAATTCTACGGTCAACAACAACAATAGTCTTACTTATATCCACAATTCCAACCTCATCAATGATATCAACAGCAATAATAATTTTCACAACATCAACGGCAATAATTATCAATTAAAATCATCTCAAAACAAATCATACTCAGCCACAAAGTATCATACCAGCAACATCGAACACAGTAAGCAAACAGCAACTTGATATCACGGGATGTAATTAAATATTTACTTAACCTCACCTTAGCCGATTACTCAACTCTGGAAACATCGATCGGTCCAAAGCCGGTTCCACAGGAACTGCTCGATATCATAACCTATACAACAAAACAATGCATACACATAAATGCACATATTCGGTACTCTATGATGCCAATATGTGAATTTACCCCATCCCGGTTCATATCCTTTATTATCATCTTTTACCATTATTAATTCTTTTCCGAAAATATTTCCTTGAAATTAATGATTATTTTGTTTACCAAATCGAATATTCTTTTCCATAAGATAAAAGTATCACATTAATAAATACTTGACAAAATATACATTCCAGAAAATACTTTCATTATGTCATTTAATCTTGATTCTCGAAATCATGTTATATTCTTTATTTTTCTAGTAACATTAATTAGATTTAAATATAAATATATATATACCCAAAAAATTATTATTTATGAGAAATATACATATTGGGGTAAGCATATACCATACGTACTCTTTTTCCAGAAGATTTAATTAAATAAACATATTTTTTTGAGAATAATATAGGTATGCCTACAATTATCTATTTCCGTAATTTGCTTTTAGTTATAACATAAATATTATTTACATCCCATATACTCTTTTTTTTCCCAAATTTTAAATATACACAAGTTATTATTATTATCCTTTTTTTTTTACCCATAATATATATATACTCATATTTCAGAATTATACTTATATTCTTATATATTTTCTTCAAATAAAATGAACTGGACCAAAGATTATGCTAGCCCAGCTCCCAAGCCCATATTTCACTAAGTCTAGCCCAGGTGTATAGACCCAGGTACCAAGCCCAAGGCCCGTTAACATCTCGGCCCACGATGACCCAGGCCCTAGGTCAAAGAGAACCGGGCCAACCCATACGGAATCGGGTCAAACCCGTCACATGTGGGTCGACCCGCGTCTCCTTCTTGCACAGCTCACCTAGGCGGTCGGCGGCGGGGCGTGAACAGGCGGCGACTCGCGAGGCGGGACGTGGCTCCGTGGCACGGGCGAGCGGCAGTGACCGGTGCAGGTGTGGAGGCGGCGCTTGAAGGCGTCGCGAACGGCTGCAACGGCGGTCGTCACGGCAGAGGAGGGCCAACCTCGGGGTGGCTCGCTGTGCGCGTGAGGAGGTCGGCAGCGGCCTGCAGCAACGGCGAGCGAGGCAAGGGAACTCGGACGGGCTTGCCTGTGTTCGCCGGCAGCAGCAGCAGGGGAAGGAGGAGAAGATATGGCGGCGACAGGTTTGGTGGTTGGTGGCGGCGGTGTAAGGCGAGAGGAAAAAGGGAAGATGGCGAGGGAGATGGGGAAGGGTGGCGGCGCGCGGCCGTGAAGAGGAAGGAAATGGAGGAAGAAGGAGGATAAGAGAGGGGAGGAGAAGATGGTGGCTGATGGTGGTGCTGGTCACGGTGGTTGGTGGTTGGGTGTGTTGTGTGTTCTGTGAAGAGAAGGAGAAGTTAAGGGAGAGAGAGGGGAGGGAAGACAAAAGGGAGGTGGCAGACAGGGCAAGTCACGGGGGAAAGGGGAATTGATCACGGGAAAAGGAAAATTGGTTCACGGGGGAAGGAGAAAAGAAAAAGAAAAGAAAAAGAAAAGAAGGAGAAAAGAAAAGAAGAGAAGGAGAAGGAAAGGAGAAAAGAAAGGAAGGGGAGGAAAAAGAAAGAAAGGAGAGAAGAGAAGTGGGGCCCACGTGGCCGGGGAAAAACCGGGAGAGAGAAGAGACGTTGCCGGGAAAGAGGAAGAGCAAGGAAAGAGAGAAAAAAAGAGTGGCTCGGGGCAAGCCTCATACGGCCGGTCCGGATTCTCGCGTCGGAATCTTGTAGACGCAGGGTTACTCCCGTCTTTCCGACAAATCCCGTCCCGAGTCCAAAAATACAACTTGGGCTCGGAAAATCCGATTAATTCCCCTGAACGTCGTCCAAGTCTCGGAACTGGAAACCGAGGCTCGGTTAGTTAGGAAGACACCCCCGAGCGCGGGAAAATTCTCGGTTTCGAAAAACGACTACCGATTTACCTCGAATTAATTACCCGAGATTAATTCAACAGTAAATCACGGTAAACGATTTCTACAGTCCCGGTAAAAATCCAAAATTTTACCCGGGCTGTTACAACAGGAGAGTACCCCGCGATGAAAAGCATTTATTATAGAACGTGTAGCATATATTCTCAATCGAAAAAAAAAATTATGGAGAGAAAAAATAATTAAAAATAAAAATTACAAAATTAAAGAAGGAGAAAAAAACCTAGAACTGCAAACCGAATGTCCTAATGGAAGAACATCTTATGGAAAAGTGAAATAGATACTCCTTAAAATATTACTATTGACATTTAATTTTTTGTTTTTATTATCTCATATGTAATTTAAGGTCATCACGAATTGGAGAGGGATAGTAAGAAAAAAAAGCCTACTATACAATCATGCAGCAGAAAAAGATAAACGAAGAAAAAAAATATCTCTAGATTCGACACTTCACTTGTTTCATCATACTCCTCACCTGCTTCACTATACATATTGTGCTAAGTCCCTTTGTAACGTGGCGTGTGTTTATCGGTTTTAATGTATTTGGCATTAAAAAAATAAAATCAAATAGGCACAATTTGCAATAAATAAACTTTTAAGAGGATATATTTATAAAACCACTTGATGCATTTTAGAGACTGCTTCCTTTTAGATATATTGATTAATTTCACGTGGGTGGGAATCCATTTGCGACCACGCTAATCCTTGCACCCCCAGGAACAACCCATCCTTCCCTTCCCCATAAATAACAAGGCCCAATAAAGTATCTGTCCTTTGAAAAGGCCCAATATAGCTAGAAAATTACAGTCCAATATCACTATATCAGTTTCGGATTAACTAATAAGTTGTTCATTATGTTATCGATCAAGTGATATTAATGGTGTCGTAATATTGATTACAATATCCCTATCAGCTTATATTTATATCCCGCCAAAATAGTAGGAGGATTGTCCAGCATATAACGAAGTTGAACTCTCTCATTTGAAAACTTTATTTACAGCACCATGGCATCTCTGATTTCATCCCTTATCTGTGAAACGAAAACAGAAAACATTACTAAAGAAACGGCCTTGAAAAAGAGCGAAGAACACAAGGCAATTGGGGTCCCTATACCTCATTTATGTCCTCTCCAACATATTCTCTAATCAAAGCTAGAGCCATTGTACGCTTCCCTACCCCAGGAGGACCTTCAAATATACAGTGCTTATATTCGTCACCTTTCAACTGGAAATTCATCTAGAATACTTGTGTAGAAGCAGTTAAAGAACTTAATGAATCAGCAATTCTATATTCTTGTTCTTAGTAAATATGTATGTGAGCTAGCATACCAAGTTTTCTAGTACAGTTCCAGCTTTTTCTCGGTGGCAAATGAAATCCTTTAAAGCCTTAGGCTGATATTTCCTCCCCCAATTGAATGCATACCCCCATCTTAAGCTTCTCTCCCGAGCCAATAGACAATTGGGTTTGTTTACAGGACACTGACGATGCCTCTTCCACCAATGCAGGCTTCTTAACCAATAAGCAATCACTACCCTTTAACATGCTCTCCTTAACTTCCTTCTTGGTCTCGTCCCCAATGTGAGTTAAATTTATGGGAATTGATGTACTACCGCCAGTACTTCTTCCCTTGTACTTCAAGAAACAAGAAAATCTACGTTTTTGGAATTTATAACCCATTTTACTGCGATGATCTTAATAAGATGAGGCTACGTAGAAGGTGAAGCTAACAACAAAGCCAATTGAGCCCAAGAAAGTAAAGTGTCATGTCCTAATACCACAAATGCATATATAGGAATTGGCCTGTACATAGATATTGTCCTTTAGCAGTATCATGAGGAGCTTTGTTCTAAGATTGTTTCGGAGATAAATAGAAAGGCAGTTTATGCAATCTAGGGGCTGATTTCTAGGGTAATGTTTTTGGTTTTTTTTTTTGTCCGTCTAAGTTCATTTTGTACTATATAGTTTAACTGTTTAAGGTTGTTGGTTATATTATATCATATAGCTTTCCGTATTGTCCGTCCAAGTTCATTGTATTTCCCAACTATGTCTAGGTTCATTCTTAACTTACAAAATTAGAGCAAGAATAAAATAATCTTTTCGATTATGAGGAGGATCAGACAGAGAAGGGATGACTCTCTCTCTCTCTCTTTTCTTTCAGTACTAGGAAGCATATCTGGTTAAAAATTTGCGAACCACACTGACTAACCATGTGTCAAGGTAGAGTGCTGATTCCTAATTAATTGTTGGTATATTTGTATTGTTACCTATGATGATTATTATAGTAGTCATTTGTTCATTTGTTAAAGCATGGTGATTATTTTTTGAGTTGATTTGTTTAAATAATGATAAGATGAAGTCACGTGGTCCTGATCCGTCTGGGGGCAACCCATGTACTATTTTTTCAAAATATGAATTTGCCCAAATTCTTTTATTTCTTTTCCTTTTAAGTGTAATTCAGCATTAATCATATGGGAATGACATATGCCAGATGCCCATATAATATAACCCGATTATTAAAAAAAAAATTCAAGCCAAAGAATGACAAGCATTAGTGCAGCTTGTTATCCCAGCCTCAATTTGCTTGACCAGAAAAAAAAAAAAATTTGCTTGACCAGAAACAAGGCTAATATTTGATCGCAGGTATAGAGATATGCGTCAAGTGCCAGGAACGGTTCCTGTACTGTCTATGGTATGATTTATTTCATGTACGCTACTGTTATTATCCAAAGGTTGTGCAGTAATTGTGAATAAAAGAAATTTTGGTGATGTATTTAATTTTGGTGATGTATTTTTTTTTTTTTGAGAGAGTGATGTATTTAATTTGCGTGGATTAGTAAGATAGTTACAGATAGAAATCCCTGGAAAATTGTATTAAAATGGTGCTAAAAATAGTATTTGGCCAACAACTACAATTAACTTAGTGAAGTCGTATCAATCCAGACACAGAAAATATTTTGCTAAAAAGGGGTGGGGTTAAAATCATTTAAAGAAAACATAGTCAAAGAGTATGGGCATTTTTTTTTTGGAATCAAGTGAGAAATAAGGACAATAAGAAATAAGTGCCAATGTTGTAAGAAAACCCATGGAGCCACGCACCAGTGGAAGTCCGAAGGATACCCCCTGCAGCTGCCAACCGCGAGCTGGGACGGACTGCACCATCAGAATTAAGCTTCACCCACCCCTCAGCAGGTGGCTGCCATCCCACCACACACCGTGGTGAAGGGACTGAACCTGTCAAGTGGTAAACGGAAATAGAATGCAAAATATCCTTGCAATATGCTAGAACATAATGGATTGGATTGAAGGGAGGTCTATCCGCCTAGAAAACCCACTGATTACGCCACAACCAAAGGCGCCAACAAAGGACCCCAAAAAACATTCTCCAAGGAACCCCACCATCAATGGATACAGGAAGAGATAAACTGTAGGCAATCCATGCCCGCACACAAGCGAAAGTGAAAAAACCCGTGGGCAAACTAGACCCACGAGACAACCACAAACCCCGTGCCCATCGGCAATCCCGCAAAACAAAAAAAGGTTTAACCCCTGAAACAAAGTTGACACGTTTCGCTTTTTCATTGACCAAACTAGACAGTTAGGATTGAGTGTGACTGTGTGTTGTGTGAGTAGCAACTAGCATGTCTGCTCCTTTATTCCTTTACCCACTAAAAAAACACACACACAACGCATGCAGGACTTTTTTTTTGTAATTAAGGCCAAATTATTATTTTATTACCAAACAGATAAGGAGAGAGTGACCCGGGTTTCCCTCTTTGTTATACTTATACAATCAAAATAGTTAACACCCACACAGAAATTAACTAACCGTTTTGTTCTCTAATCAATAGCAGACTAATTAACAAAGCCATCCTTATTAAAACGAGCACAAAAGAACATATTTGCTCTGTCACCACCATTTACCATAAATTAAAACCATCTTACCAACACTCTCTATCTATTAATATTTTTCCGAGTAAAACTCAAAAAAAAAAAACCCCCGAGGTAAACTTAGAAACGTACACCTAGGCTAGGCCTAGGTGTTGGAAACTAGGACAGAAACTACTGCAAAATTTTGGTGTTGGGCTGTTGTACAAATTCTGAAATTTTCAGAATTCTTTAAGAACACTTAAAATGCAAATATGATGAGTTATGATTATGAACCTAAACAGTTGTTCTATTTGTGATTGAACAACTTTGTTTGCTCTCAAATTACACTCAGACACGAAAGGAATTGACATTTGACAAGTCTCACAAAAAATCACACTCAAAAACTCAATAAGAACTACAAGAACATTCAAGTAAATTTCCTGCTTCAATTTCCAGAATTCTACAGAATTTATGAACACTCAAGAACACTTAGATAAGGCTCTCTAATTCTAAAACTCTCTTTTCAATTCACAGAACTCTCTTCAAAAATAGAGGAGAACAACAGATTTCTCCACACTCCTATAATTCTGCAGCAGCACACTTATACACCATAAAAGTGTAGTCTACTAACATAGGAGCTAGTGTAGACCACTTAACATGTCTGAAAACTTATCTTGACAAGCATGCTCACCTAACCTGACAATAACAGAGCACTACACTAAAAGACACAAAGAGCATAACAAAATAAAAGGAATCAACAGGCACACTTTTTTTGTCTTCCAATGCAGCTTGGTCATATTCTAACACTAGGCTATATATACATGCCCTTCTCGCCTCTGCCATCATTGTGTACTACTTGTGGACTACAAATTCACTCTCTGAGCTTCCTCTCTCTTAATCGAAAAAACCCTAAACATCAAAAGATGAAAACTTTTGCTGCTGCCCTCCCCCCCCCCCCGCCACTACCCCTACCCTCCTCCGCCCCTTCCCCCCTCCACCTACCTAACTCCCCCTCCTCCACCTCCTTACCCAACAACCACCCCTCCACCTCCTTTGGCCGGCAACAACAACAGCGACCACCGCTTGACTTGGAAGCACTACCTTTCTGCATTTGTCGCGTTCGTGGCGGCCCTTGGCGGCATCACGGCGGCCCTCCGGTGGGTTCTGAGAGTCTGCTCCAAGAAGAAGGAGAAGGAGAAGGAGAACCCCGAGCCAAGCGGAAGCTCCCAGTCCGGCGCCGGATCTCCAGCAAGCATGGGCGACATCGTTTTTCCGGTGGCAGATCTCATCAACTCCCTCGGCGGGGGTTTTTAGAGAGGATCGTTTAGCAGTAAAGGTAGAAATTGGATGGGGTTTTTTTGGGGGCTTTGCCCTTTTTTTTTTACCCGTCCTGTTTTAGGTGTTGTTTTCGTCTTGTGTGTTGTTTTTCCACTTTGTTGTTATGGCTATTGAAACGATGCTGTTTTAGTGTTTTTTTTTTTTTCCTTGTGGTTTTAGCCCCAAATTGGTTGTCTGTAAGGATGCGCTGACAGTAATTTGGTCTTTTTCTCTATGCTATGTGGTTTCGTTTGGTGTAATTTGCATTTTGCACCACTTTTAGTAAAAATTTCACGTGGGGTGGGAATCCATGTGGTATCCAAGTTGTCGAAGGAGGATGTATATATATATATATATATATGGTGTTAGTTTTGGTTCATTTCAAATGCTTTTACTAACTGGAGTATAAATATGACCATTGAATTTTAAAATTAGGTGTGCCCAAATCTATATGGTGATGGTCGTACTCGACTTACAATAAGATGGACGGTAAAAAAAAATTACCTTTTTTTTTCCTTCAAATCATTCTATATTTTTCATTATGATATTATTTTTAAAAAAATAAAATTAATTCTAATCTCGTGAATCATATTTTAAAAATGTTAAAATAGAATAATGGATATAGACCATCGTGCATCAACAACGTATGTCCTGGATTTGTTAACAGATGATTGAGTATTAATTAACTAAAGACCAAAAAGGATTGTTTCTCAAAAAAAAAAAAGACCAAAAAGGATTAGAATACTGATAAACGCAAAAAGGAAGATTAGGATGAAATACTATTAGTATTTAACAATTTTAAAGAGATAATTTACACATATTACTGTGGGATTAATGACAGGATCCAACGTCTGGGAATTGGTGGGTAATTTTATAAATGGAGGTGATAAGATTGGGTATTGGCCAAAGGAGCTTTTCCCACATTTAGCAAATGGTGCAACTTCTGTTCGCTATGGAGGGATGGTATCGGCTTCTCCACAAGGAGCCAGCCCTCCAATGGGTACTGGGCAATATCCTAGCGTCATATTACAGGACTCATGCTATTTCCAAAACATTCAGATTATTAATTCCAACAACCAAAACGTTGAGATAAATGGAAGGGATTTTCAAGGGAATGCTGATGCTACTTGGTGTTACAACTTGGAATACTATGGGGATCAAGGGCCTGAATTAATGGGAGAAACCTTCTCTTTTGGAGGTCCTGGAGGGACTACTTGTGGCAGGTGATGATGGTTTGCTTGTAGTCTCCAATTTTCAATCCTTCCAAATTGCACTACTGTATTATCATTGACGCCGTTTTGCAAAGCATGCGCCTGGAGATAAAATAAAAGTGCAATTACTTAAAACTTTATTCAATTCTTAAAATAAAATTTATCCGCTTGAAATTCTTCAGAGAGTTTTTTTTTTAAAAAAAAAAAAACAAAAGGCTGTCTTTTGTAATCAACCGGGAAAGTAAAAACATGGCTCCCATGGTTACTCGACGACCGCTATTATCATTATTGCATAACCTTGAGAAAAATTATATTTGGTTACGCAGATTGGGTTAATTAAATTCAAGATTCGATAAACAGTAATCCACGAAATTCATTCTTTGATGTTCACTGTCAAGTTCTTCTTCAACTTAGTAAGAGTAAATACTAAATACCAGTGTGATGTTTGTAGGCTTTTCTTTTGGCTCGGTTTATATAAGTAATAGGGCAACGAGTTACATATGTCCGTATCCCCTGCCAGGGACGGGAACAGCCTTCAGGCTTATTTGTAACACATCCGGTTAAGGCTACCCACCTCCTGGTGGAACTATAAGACTATAACCCAATGTTTTTTTGGTTCCTTTCAATTAGTAGTTGCTAAAATTATTACTACATGTACGTTGTAATAATTAATATCATTTTTATATAGGAGGGTTTTTGCTTTCCTTTGTCATATCTCTTCCTCTGATTATATTGAAGCTAATGGCGGAAAATCCCAAAGAATTTAAGAAGAAATCAAGGCTTCCAAAATAAGATGTTACTTGTCAGTTATCACTTATCATCGATTTGATTCATGATGTGGCAATTTTTGATTCGTACATAATCCAGTTTTCGACGGGGGTTCAATTAATTTCAAAATGAATGTGACGTAAAGCCTAACTACAGTGTCGGCCCAAGAAAATATAAGGAAGGCAAGCCTATACCATCTTTCGTGAGCCAACCCACCACAGCATTTGGGCTCCTAAATTGATCCAAAAAAATGACATGATAATAGTATCGAGACAATTCTTAATTAAACACTTAACATTATTATTTTACTCAAAGTAGAACATATTTCCAATTAAATAGGTCGCTCTCTTATTTCATTTTGCCTTTCTCGCGTGATATCACACTACTAGCTATTAGTGGGATATCATATTTATGTTTAACATTTCATGTTTACATATCAACATGTAAATGATAGAGAAACGAATAACTTTATAAACCATTCGTACACAGATAGGTTTATATATCACTCAAATATAATTTTTTTATGATGCCAACTTTGATTTTTTTTTTCAAAGGATATTTACAGTTTTTTCCTGCTTTGCAAATTGGTAGAACTGTGTTTTTATGAAAATGGATAAGAAAAATTACATAAAAAAAGAAGGGACTAACCGGGATAAAGAAATTAAGGGAAAGACAAGAGTGAAATAGAAAATAGTTGGGGGAAAATAATCCATCCAAGCACAACTAAGGAACTTGCAATATCATTAAAAAAGAAAAGTTAATACATTAATTTTTTTATTAAAAGAAAAAGTAAAGTTACATAGCTTCTAAGTAAATAAAGCAGGCACAATCTCCATATTTCACAATTGGACCCAGATATAATGACAAAATTATCAACTTTTCATTTGGATGTCGGTGATCAGACTCAAGATCTACGTGGTAGACTGCTTTTAGATCATCCGAGAGCTTATTCTAAGGTAACACAAATTTCAATTCCATTTACATAAATAAATTTACTTACAATTACTTTCAACACAATAATTACTGAATAAGCATCAACTATACTTCAGTTTCCTCAACAAATAAACTAATGGTCCCATTACAAACCGGAAATCTGTCAATCCTAGACACGAGCTCCGCTACACAATGTGTGTGGAACACATGGCTGCATTGTGGTAGTTCTGTCAGTGACTCCCCGTCGGCAAATTCGTAGATCCACCAAGCGCACTTTTTTTTTGATAAATCAACTCGTTTTTATTAAAGAAATTTTAATACATGATGGTGGTAGAAGATGAAGATAGAAGATGGAAGCTAAGAAATTAAAAGAAAAAGAAGACTTCTTAACAGGAATAAAATAAAAAGAAAAGGAGAGGAATCATGAGAGAATCATTGTAGAGATATACAATTCAGCAACTACCCAAGCATGAGAGGAAAAATAATGAAGATATCCATTCTGAGAAGCAGTTTCGATGAAGCTTGAGGAAAGCATTTAGGGAGTTGATGCAACCAGCTTCCGAGAATTGAGATCTGATATCAGTTGATCTTTTGAATATCCCGTAGTTAAGCCTAAAAATTCTCCAACTTTCCATATGGAATCGATTTCATCGGATTGATCTTCTGCAGAGAAGGCGAGCTTGGAGACTTTATGGTTTTTGTGAGAGTCGCAACTTTTTGGCTTTTTGATTTTTTTTTTTGTTTGATTGATTGAAAAAAATCTTTTGAGAGTGGGAACCTGGAGGGGAACAAGGTGTGATTCTTTTTTGCTCTTTTTTTGAGACGGTTCCAATTAACTAGGTGGGCTAGAGGTATATTTGAATCAAAAGATGCTTCATCATTCGAATCTATTGGATTGAAATTTGATTGGGAGAATTAATGAGAGGACTAGTAGAAATTATGGGATTTTGGGCTACAACAGGTTGGGTGGGAGAATTGATGAGGGAAAGGTAATACTTGTATTGCTCGAATGGGCTGTCTCGACTTGTCTCTGCCGTAAAGGTAATACTAGAGAATCTCTCCTCGATGACAGATACTGGAACAACTTCACTAACTGTGAACGTCTGTATCTCAATCTCTGTCGGCTGAAGGCGGGTGTACTCGCGGGCCCTAAGGCGACGTCGTTCACTCCGGACTATCATAAAGACGGTGATGGACACTAGGAGGAGGAAAGAAACCCCAAATGCCCAGGGGAACCATGGTGGAAGGAGTCTTGCCACCTTTGCATCATTATTTGCAGACAACCGGGTACTCTGAATCGGCCTGCAACAAAAGGAAGTGCTTATGAAATGATGCCTTAGTTGTAGCTAAATTATATATCATGCATGCTGGTAGTGCAAAATTGATATTGACAATTGATCTTTACTCGCCTCGGGGGGCCAAAGGCGGCTACGATGGGATTATCTTTGACCAAAAATGCCTCAATATCCTACACATGATGCAACAAACTACTCAGTATATATTTCCACATTTTTTACTCTACTTGCAAGTATGAACTTTAGAATTAATTTAATTGCTCTTTTTTAATTTAACTGCAAGTAGTGGCAATTACAAAATGAGCCCTCCAATGACCTTATCATACTAGTGTAACAGCCCGGGTAAAAATTTTGGATTTTTACCGGACTGTAAAAGTCTATTTACCGTGATTTACTGTTGAATTAATCTTGGGTAATTAATTCACGGTAAATCGGGAGTCGTTTTTCGAAACCGAAGGTTTTTCCGCGCTCGTGATTTTCCCGTGGATTTTTCGGAACTAAGTTGGTATTTTTCGGGTTTCGGAATTTCTCGGAAAATCACATCGGAAAATAACTAAGGAGGTATCAGTTATTTTCTGGTCCGGATCGGATTCGCCCGTAATGCAGACGAACTGCATTATTGTTAATCACAAGCTTAATAGTTAATTTCAGTTTATAAAAAGCAGAGGAAGGTAACCGGTGAGGGAGCAGAAGAAAAAAA